>CAXKVY010007712.1:0-22511 GCA_964058915.1 Tetropium fuscum
ATACGGTATAGGTCCCTTGTCGCTATTCATACTACTTTTACATTTTACAATTTCTATGCTCTCAAATGCATCCAACTGTCTATTATTGGTCACATTTCTAACTAATCTTAAATTACTAATATCTATTCTATGATTGTTGTCAAAAGCATGTTGTGCAACACTAGACTTATCTGTTCTTCCATATTTTAGATGAGCCATATGCTCTTTAAATCTGGTGTTAATTGATCGTCTCGTTTGTCCAACATATTTTCGATCACAATCATTACAACTAATTTCGTAAATCCCAGACCTTTCATTTGGAACAATTTTATCCTTTGGATCGTCTAAAAGTTGTTGTAATTTATTACTCGACGAATGAATCGCTGTTATGCCCACGTTTTTGAAGACCTTACTCAAACCACGAGTAAACCGGGGTTCGTACGGGATGGATACATATTTTGGAGTCTCTATATCCTTTTGAACGGTCGTAGAATTACGAAGTGTGTCCTTAAATTTACGCTTCCTAATTAGTTTTTCAACTATATATACTAGGATGACCATTACTCACAGCTATATCTTTAATTAATACTTTTTCTTTTTCAAACCTCTCATTACTGAGAGGGAAACTTAGTAAACGATGGACAAGAAAATTACTTGCCATTTTATGTTAATAGCAGTGGTGAGAGTCATTAGGGATATATCTGATCGTACTGGTATCTTTTCTATATATATCAAATTCTAACCTATTGTTACTATTTTTAATTACTAATAGATCTAAAAATGGAAGTTTTCCATTATTTCCTAGTTCATATGTAAACTTTACAGAAGTGAAACGACTATTTAATTTGGAAATGAATTTTTCTACATCCGCAATCTTAGTGTCAAACACGGCAAAAATGTCATCCACATACCTAAGCCAAATCCTAGGAAAATACTCGAATTCTTCTTTTGCTTCAGTTTCAAATCGACTCATGAAGATATTAGCAATGAGAGGCGATAAACAGTTACCCATTGCGGTTCCTTCATGTTGTTCATAGAACTTGTCATTGAAACGGAAGCAATTTTGTTTCATACAACGTTTTGTAAGGTTGATATATTCTTCTATTACTTCTTTTCTATAGTTGTTTAATTCGAGTAAATCCTCAAGATAGTCCAAGGTCTGTGGAATTGTTACACTAGGAAATAATGAACAAACATCAAAGGAAATCAAAATCATGTCTTGCAATTGAATATTCTTGACCTTATCAATGAAATCATTCGAATTTTTTACTGAAAAACTAGGCTGTGCAATGGGTAAACTTTCAAATTCCTTAGTCAACCATTTAGATAAGTGGTAAGTCGGAGATCCAATAGACGATACTATTGGACGCACCGACTTCCCTGGCTTATGAATTTTTGGTAGACAATACAATCTAGGTACAGTAGGGTTAGATACACGTAACCTATTATTAACAGGTGGAGTAATAAGGTTGTTACATGATTTGAGGACATTTTTTATTTCAGTGGTCATTCTTGGTAAAGGGTTTCTAGTAAGTTCTTTATAAGGACCATTACTAATTGGATTGTTTACCCGTTCATAATAGTCCTCTTTATCTAAAATAACAACCTTATTACCTTTATCTGCTTTTAAATAAAAATTCTTTTTATTCTTTCTAGTCTTTTTCGCGCAATCTTTTGATAGTATTTCTAGGATTCTTTGAGCATGACTTTCTATTGTCTACGTTATTCATTATATTTCTAGAAATTTTGTTCCTGCAAGCCACTCTGACGAGACCCTTGGATGAATCAGGCAGATATTGAATTGATCTTTCAATCCCTGCCACGACATCATCCAAAATCTCATCAGAAGGGGCTACAGCAAAGTTTAAACCCTTGTTTAGGTCAAGTTCTTCTTTATCAAAAGAGTGTGACGAGTGATTTTCCACAATGTTAACGACCTTCCGAGGAACATTTTTTTGGTACATTAGTAGTCAATTTTTTAATTTTTTTATTTTGTGAAGACATTTTTTTGGTAAATTTCGCGTTGATTGATAAAAACATGTTCCTCTAAAATTCGCACCATTGTTCATAATCTAAATTATTTAACTTAAAAGTAAGCTTCTTGTAAAGATCATATGCTTGTATTTCAAGCATACTCCGTTTATTGTACATATAATTGATTTCTAAGATTTATCTGATTTGTGAGATAAAAACACAAAATATGTGTTTCCCTTATATAATTTGAGAGAAAATCAAATAATATAGAAAATATATCTTAAAGAATATACCGTTAATTTTTATGTCAAGCGATTTTCTATGTTTATTATTCGAAACTTCACGTTGTGGAATTTCACACTGTTGTCACGTGCTTTAGGCGTTTTACTGTCCTCAATTATCACTACGTGGTGATACATTTCTTTTATATTTCATTTCAATTACTGCCTTGGTGTTAAATATAACGTGCAAATAAAATATGCAAGCGAAAGCTTAACTAAGGTATATAATTTTAATCAATTTTACACTTTTCAAACATTGGCAGATGGACATGAAGCGAAAAGACTAGATTTTTGTTTGTGATGAACCATGATGATACCAAATTTTAAATGGAAATGATGGATTTTTATGTAAGTTTATTATGTTTTCTGATGAATGTACATTTTCTACTAAGGGAACTATAGCATCCTAGGACGTCAGGATTTGATTTGAGATAGATTTGGTCCAAGGTGGATTGGTAGAAATGGTCTAGTTTTGTGCCACCGCGGAGCCCTGATTTAACAATTGCCGATATGTTTCTATGGGGCCGTTTAATACAAATTGTTTAAGCTAGGTACTCCAATACCAAATAATAAAATAAAAATGCCAAAACAGAATTACCCAGGCTATCCCAGGTTGAATATCACAGGAAGAAATTAGAAATTCCTTCAGAGATCTAAGGAAGCAATTAGAAAAATGTGTTCAATATGGGGGTGGTATTTTTGAAATTTGATGATGTCTTCATCATGTTACTTTGTTTTTAGCTTAATTGTTGTTGTAATTATATCCATATTATTTTAAAATTACACCTGAATAAGACGTATTTTAGATTTGTACGTTGTTCCCTGTATAAAAAATAAAATTGTGAATATATGCATATTCAAGTATGAAAAGCGCCATATAGATCATATTTGTCCGGTAGGAAACTTTTTATAGAAATTGATGGTGTCAAATCTACTACATTTGTTGCCAGTTCCGGTCTATCACAAGGTTCAAATTTAGGACCCTTATTTAGGACCAATGTTTAAATTTAGGACCACTTGTCTGGAACCCCCATAATGCAAAATATATTGATGTCATTGAATTCGTTCAAAAGAAATTTTTTAAATATTTTTTCTTCAAAACACACAATTTTTATGCTGAAAGAAATTACCAATATCAACTTTTATTAATTGAATTCGACTTTTTCTCACTTTGTAAGCGGCGAGAGATTATGGGTTTACTATTTTTGTGTAAGATGGTACACAATTTGATAAACTCTCCTGTACTATTGGAACTTATTTATTTTAATGTCCCTAGACAAGTATCTAGAAATCAACAAACATTTAATTTTTAATACCTAATTCTTATCATAACTTTAATTGCCCATTAACCACTATATGTAGAAGTCATAATAGTATTGCAAATGTTAATATATTCCATCTTACCAACACTTACTTTAAAAACAAGATTTCCAGCTTACTTCTAAATTGAAAATTAATACCTACCTCTGTAATTTAGTTTATTTATTATTAGGTATATATATGTTACTTTAGTCTGTATTTTAAGTACTTTGAATTCTAAATTTGAGGATATACTCCCTGTTATTGGGCTTTGCCTACTGGATGTAGTATATATAAATAAATAAATAAATTTTAGCCACCCTGGGTGGCATTGGACAATTTCTAAAATACTTAAATTTCAATACTTAAAATTTTTCATTATCAAGGTATATATGACTTATACATATTATAACCAACGCAAAACTGAATATGAAAAATAATTGGTCCCTCATGTTTTCGTAAATCACCTGAGAATGTCCTTGTTAAAAATGTGCGAATTTGTACTCGCTATAACTTTGCCTGTACAAGCGAAACTACGGCCATTTGTGTTCGGGTGCTCAAAGGAGACGTTCATGAGAATGTCCTTGTTAAAAATGTGCGAATTTGTACTCGCTATAACTTTGCCTGTACAAGCGAAACTACGGCCATTTGTGTTCGGGTGCTCAAAGGAGACGTTCATAGGTCTCTCTAGCAGATTTCTATTCATATGAAATCAAGTCAAAGTTTCACCCCTAACCGCTAAAGCGTGGTCAAGGTCACCCATGAAAACTACCGAAAAAACTTTCGGTAGTTTTCATGGGTGACTTTGGTCACCGGTGATTCACGTTGTCGTGGTAGGTTTTTATTGTTCTTGGATTTTATTGTTAATCAATCTATTTAAAAATATTTTATAATATATAGATGGTAATTTTAGAACATGGGACGCTACAAAAAAAACACTCGGTAGTAGAAACTATTGCAATTGTACAAATGAATTACACACAAAAAAATTCCAGTGACTCTGAGTCCTCCTGTAATATTTCCATTTATTTGGAGACTGAGGATTACTGTCACCTTGATGAGGGAGTTGCCGAACACGGTGACCTTGATGAGGAAGTTGCCGATGAAGGTCTGACAACACCAAGTAATGACAACAATACAATTGACCATATCACCAATGGGAACTTTATTTTATTTTTATATGAAAACCAATATTACCCTGGACATGTTATTCAAATTAAATTAAAGTAAAAGAAAATAAGAAAACATTTAAGATTAAATATCTTGAAAAAAGTGGTCTACATCAATGAAAGTGGCCTCGTATGAAGATGTTCTTTGGTATGAACCCGAAGACATTTTAGAGGTCATTAATACACCGCAACCCTCCAAGCGAGGATTTTTTGACAATCCATGATATAAATAAATGTGAATAAGTTGTTTTTTATTTATATTTAATGTTTACATAGAATATTTTTTTATTTTATATTCGCAATAGAGTTTATTTTGTTTTTTATTATAAAATTTAATTACTTTTATTAAGTAAATAATAAAAATTTTATTTTTTGCATATTTTTCTTAATTTTTTTTATTTCAAGGGCCCTAAAATTATTAAACTACTTTTTAAAAACACTTTTTGTGGCCAAAGTTCCTTATTTCTTTGCCGGTCTTTACATTTAAGTGATAAAACAGTAGTGAGCCAAAGTGACCCAACTTTGTCTTCTAGCTTTGGCCACCAACATTTTTTTTAAAAAATGGAACTTCAAATTACCATAATTTTGATTTTTGGCATGCTGAAACTACTATTAGCGACGTATCTTTTGGTGCAAAAAAAATTGTATAGCTTTCTTCTCTCGAAAGTTACAGGATCCTAAACTTTGAAAGTGGACAAGTTATTTTTTGCATGAATGTAGAAAAAATATAGACAGCAACGGGAATGTTAAATTTCGTAATATTTTCTAATGATTGCTCAGCAACGGCCTAAAATACTACAATCGTGTACTTAGGGATCTGAAATTGCGCCAAGGATGTGAACGTTCTTGACCGATTTAAAAAAAAGGTTTTTCCTGTTCCGCACTCCTTTCGTGGATACTGCATGAATTAAGGATGGTATATAAGCAGTCGTTTTATTTCCTTGGGAAAATAAAACACGCGCTGGCAATACATTTATTAACGATGATTACAACATGGTAGTAATAGAAAGTAGCGAAAAATCTTAATAACACATGATTGCAGGTACTACAATATACAGGTAGGTACTCTCGTGGGTACGTACGGTAAGATTAGACACCTTCAACCAAGCAGTGAAACCAGGCAGTACTGGGAGAAGTGGAAGTGAGGTCGAATACGAGTGGTGACTAAATAGTTTCAGTTCTTAAGTGTTGTGTAGACGTAGAGGTTTACTTCGTAGCTGTTATGCTAGGATTTGCAATTTATTGTGTTTGTGGATAGTGTGTGCAATATGGGGCCGCAACTGGCACCCAAATTGGCCCTCGGGCTTCTCTGTGTACTACAAGTGTTGTGTATTTGGATGTATAGTGCTTTCGGACATGTAGCGCTCGTGTTTCCTCCCGCCAGGAAGTACGATTTGGACTTTTTGGACAGCTCCAGGACGAAACTGCCCTGCGGCATGCCGAAAGGTAAATATCTCGTCAATATAATATTGTACTGGTCTTACTTCTTAGCATAAATTAAACGAAGGGCGGGGGGTGATCACAAACGTCTCCTTTTTTGGGTTTTAATGAGAATTTAGCGTTTACGAGGAAGAAAGAGCCGGAGAAATATAAACGGTCGAAACATCTTACAACGTCGGCATGAGTACCAATAATTTCTCTAGGTACTTCAATAAATTAAATATCGAGTTGCTGCGTTAAATCGACAGCGAGGCTATGTGAGATAAAGGGGTGTCAATTTAAAGAGACTTACCCTGTACATAACTCTATCTAAAAAATATATGCCGACAATTCTATCGAATTGGGATTGCGATAAAATATAGTGTGTTGATTTGCAATAACGTCTCTCCTTATTATGACCATGTCAGAGTTGCGTTCAATTGCTAAATTTTAGTTTACACCTGATTCGAATATGATTCGAAACAATGGAATAAAATTTACGTTGCAGTAGAGAATATTTATGAAACAATGGATAAGACACGGATGGAAAACATGTTTTTAGGGCCTGAGCGAGAGTATCGCACTTTACAACGTTTACATACTATTACAAGCAGTTTGACGGCCATTTTTAAAAGAAGTTCGGCGGACAACTTGCACTGATAGAATGACAGTTTGTAACAGTTTTTTTAACCCTGAGATAATGTTGCAGGGGGTAAAGGAAACCAACCCCTATATTATTTTTATTAGGACTTTATTTATATGCTTTATTTTTTTGCCTCTTGAGTTTTCTTCGCAAAATTTATAGTTTTCTCACAAAAAAGTCAAAATTTAACACGTCCCCTTTCAAATAAAATCACCGAGGTCTTCGGTGAATTAATCGGCGAACTAGTTAAGTCAAGTAGGCTGTTGAAAATGAAGTCATTATGACAAGTATTGCCATTGTTATCCAAATTTCATGATTCTAAATTCTTCTATAGTGGAGAAAAAAATAAACACCCCAACTTAAGGGAGCTGTAACTTGGAGAGGAAGGGATTTTGGAAAAAGTCCCCCTTAATATTTGGTGAAAATTAACCTCTTAAAATCGCAATTCGCATCAAGTTTGACTCCATTATGTACATAATATATATTTGTAAGAGCACGTCACAGCTCTTACAAATATATGTACATATACAGGGTGTTTCTAAATTGATGCGAAAGATTTTAAGAGGTTAATTTTCATTATTAAGGGGGCTTCGTATACTTTTTCCAAAACCCCTTCCTCTCCAAGTTACAGCTCCCGAAAGTTGGGGTTTTTATTTATTTTCTCCACTATAGAAGAATTAAGAAGAATGAAATTTGGACAGCAATGGCAATACTTGTCATTTTACATTCTCTCCTAGTCTCCTCTAGTATAGTATACAAAAACTATTACAAACTGTCATTTTATCAGTGCTAGTTGTCTGCCAAACTTCTTTAAAAAATGACCGTGAAACTCCTTTTAGAAGTATGTGGAAATTGTAAAGTGCGATACTCCCGCTCAGACCCTAAAAAACGTATTTTCCATCCGTGTCTTATCCCTTGTTTCATAAATCTACTCTACTGCAACGTTTATTTTATTCCATTGCTCCGAATCATATTCGAATCGGGTGTAAACTAAAATTTTCTTTCCTATATTTTTCATCATTTTTTTTAAATAGCTACCTATATATTTTTAACAGATTGTGAAATATATTATTAACTTTATATAACTTTGTTTCTGCCATTTAATTTTTGAAATTGAAGAATAGTTGAAGAAGAACGTTAACGTAGAAATCTAGATCATGGATTGTTTGTAAAAAAAGTAACATGGGGTCTTACGTTTTATGATTTAATATGTGTGCAAAATTTTGGCGCAATTTCGGCAGTTATCGTGTTTTCAGACGAACGGATGCAAGGTGCAAAAATGGTCAAAATGAATTCAAGGAACCTTTAAACGGATAATTCCATTAAAATCCGGGTATCTAAAATTGGGTATCTAATTGCTCAGATTATAATGTAGAAAGACAACATTTTATTGCATCCCTCATAAGTCGAAATGTCCAACTCCCTAAGAAAGTAGAAAACCTTATGACCCTTCAATTTGACAAAATTAATGAGATATTATATAATTTCATAAAAACTGCAAAAATCTTAATTTAAGCTAACTTTTCAAAACAAATTAAACTTTTCCTTGTTTTTTCATTTTCCCTTTTAATTTTTTTATATATTATTTATTAGTAATAGTATGTAGATTATATTAGTTAGAACTACCATTGTTTACCCTCATGTCATGTTAACCTATTACATCCATGGTCTTTCCTGTGATTGTACGAAGTCGTCTTGATAGACCCCTAGACGCAGGGTGTGTCCCTGTTTGAAAACCCAAAAAAAATTAAACTAAAAAACTAAACTAAAAAAAATTTAAAAAATACATAAAAAAAAGATATGTATATGTGTATGCATGTATATGTAGGTATGTATGTGTATATATGTATTTATAGATGTGTATGTATATATATATATATATATATATATATATATATATATATATATATATATATATATATATATATATATATATGTGTGTATTTATACCAGTAGTTATTTACAAAGGCAAAAAATAAAAATCAGTAACACGATTACACTCTTCCATTGTATGATTACTCCCTTTTTTATTTTTTTTATTTCGCGGTATAATTACAATTTTGAGATTGACTTGATTATTTGTGATTAAACAACCAAATGGTAAAATTTCTGTGGCTAAACGAGTTTTCGGAAGCCAAACCCATTAAAAAAAAAAAATGTATCGTCATTGCAATAGTTAAATTTCCTTACTAATACAACTTCGTTGTGGTCGGAAAGTAGAAAGTTTTCACTGTAATTCAATGCAAACAACTCTTAATGTAATAGTCATGTTTACACCGTAATAACTTGGTGATATCGGATAAATCCATGGTTATCTCGATTTCCGTGTTATGACTTTTTCAATTTAAAAAAATCAATGGGGCTGACACTAATTGATGTCGGTGGCGTAAAGTTTGTGGCATGTTGGATTCACAACGACTGGAGCTACCAAAATCTGCTAAAGATATATAGGTTGCTATTTAAAAAATTACGTCACAGCATCACAGCTCTTACAAATTAACGATAATATCAATGAGCTGTGCTTGATTGATGTGCTTCATTGATCTTCATTGAACTTCATTGATCTGTCCTAGCGTCTTTGTCACAAAGAATTTTTTATCGAATTACTTCCATACTTTTTACTGACCCTGTATACATACAAGGGCTTTCTAAATTAAAGCGAAAGATTTTGAGAGGTAAAAAAAATTCCAAAAGCCCTACCTCTCTAAGCTACAGCCCTCTAAAGTAGGGGTACAAAGAGTGTTTTCATTTATTTTCTCCACTATGGAACAATTTAGAAGAATGGAATTTGGCGGACAACTTTCACTAAAAAATGACAGTTTGTTACAAGAGGTTAAAAAAACCAAATCCTATACCCGACCTCTTCCATCCGACCATCTTCTAACGTGCTTCTAGCCACTGATAAAACGTCTACACATGTCATTATCGTTACATTGTTATTTGTGTTTCAAAATACATTATTTTCAATATACATTATGTATTTTTTGTGTAAACTTTGTTGCTTTACGCTGTCGAGCTTGTCAATAAACATTCGTCAAATCCTGTTTCATTGTTGATGAAAACGAGAAATATTTACTTGGTAACGTCATCGATGAGGCAGCCAACAAAAATAACTAACACTGTAAATAAATGGTACTTTTTATACGGTACGTATAACTCATCTTTCATCATCTGTTACAAAAAAATCTTTCTAAGCTAGTAGGTAATTAAATACGTAATCTTCATGTTTTACATACAATCTGACTTTGCATATATCAAATTGATAATTTGATTTACTAATTAATTTTCTAGGAACTTAAAAGGAGGCAAATTATTAATATTAAGATGTTATTTTCCAATTTAATTATTGCTGCAAATAATATATACCAGTATATTACAAATTAAATTACAAGTTTTTATTCTTCAATAATATTATTATATCTTGGACTTGATATATTATGTATAAGGCATGAGTAAAACAGTTAAATTTTAGAAAATTATTCACTCTACCGACTTTTGTTTTTCTTCTTTTTCTTCTTTTCTTCTTCTTCTTCTTTTGCTTTTTGCAGAAACAACACGTTATATTACTTCAAGTTATATTATTTTACTACAGATGTTGTGATATCAGAAATAACAACGGTGCTTGGTTTATCATTACCACTATCAACATTCAGTATTATTTTCGCAATATTTTCTTTATTCAAAAGTAAGTCTCAAAAGTAAATATAGCCCTCCGCCACAGTGCTCGATCTCCATCCTCCGTGAGGTCACCACCACCACCGCCGTAAATTAAATGTGAGATTTTACTAATACCGACCACTATTCGATGACAATTTCCACTAACATATCTGAGAAATAAGCGATGTTCTACCAATCCGGGCGGAGGTAGAGCAACATATTTTCGATAAAACCTTAAATAGTTGTCTCTCAGAAAGAGGGGCCGTTAAAGAACGTGGTCGCTTAGTTTATTTATTGAGAATTTTTATAATTAAGGCCGATTTCACATTTTCTACATTATTAATTGATAAATTATCTAATTCATCAGAATGGCATGCAACCCCAATATTAGATCGACCTATAAAGATTTTTAATAATTTTGTTCCTTTATTTTCAAAGCGTTTACCTTCATCATCAAATATAAATTAATAGGTGCATTATTCAAAAAACAATCAACTTACTATTTGTAAATACTCGCGATTTTTTCGGTAAATATCCCTCATTTTCTCTCTTCAGAAAACCTTACAACATTAGATATTGTGACTAAAGCGTTGTAGGCTTCATTTTATTTACTAAGTTTGAGAAATACACCATCAATACATCCTCCAAATACAACTTAATGCTTCTCTTCTTGGCACCAATCCGTAAAATGCTGCGAGACACATTCAGACATTTCTCTAGATCTCTTTCAGAGAATATTCAAAGAAACCTCTTTAACACACTCCAGTATCTCTTCAGGTACACCTGAATCTTCATTAGATTCCATTTGTACAGAGTTTTCAGCAAATTGGACTACAAACGATCACAAATAAACTCAATTAGTAATATGGCGACTAATGTTTGACAAATTATCTATGACTACATCGATGTATCCTACTTACCTAATTTTCTTTGTTATCCCAATATGACATAAATAATTTCAAAGCACAAATTAATAATAATATTAAATAGGAGATTTCGGTTGGAGAGAAAATATCATGTTTTATTTTGATTAAGTGTCTTTTTTTTTTCTCGCAATTTTGCATCCGTTCGGTACGCTACTCGCTAATTTTCTCGCTAAAAAAGTGACACTTAATTCTAATAAAAGAATATACTATTTGCTAAGGTTTTTTTAGATATGCTAAGTATGCAACAGCCATGATATAATAAACGGAAGATCTTACTTATCTTTGAACACAAATGTATTTCAAAATATTAAACTGACAACTACTACTGAAAATATTATAGTACAAAAATACACAGTTCGTATTTATTGTCGTTTTAATTGTACATTAGAGAACGATATTCATAATTTTATTCATATATGAACATAAAATGGGCAATAATTCGAGCGTACGTCTTCATCGTGTAACCGTATATAAAGCGCTAGAATAGAAAAAAGCTATCGCTAGTTAGGGGTCACCAGATGATAGCGTGCGCAAAAGCAGACGAAACTACGACTCCGACGTATCATATCTTTCGTTTATTGTATCATGGACAACAGCTAAATAGACAGAATGAAGATTTTTATCTCTAAACTTTTACCTCCAGTTTTTTAAACTTTTGCCTATCTTGGCTTTGTTATAAGTGCCTTTATTTTTGTGTTTCATTTTATGAAAATATCTTCACTGGTAATTCTGTAAAATTATCGGCTTCTTGTTGATTTTTAACGTTTGCATAATTTGTGTATCGAATGTTTTCACATTGACGATATATCTATGAACAAGAAGTTGTATTTGTCTGAATTATTAGGTAGAAAAATATCAATCATTAAATAAATAAGTTGCAGTCAACAAGTTTATTTGAATGCGCTATGAATAGTTTACATTTCGTAAACCGTAAAAGAACTATTAGACACGAAAATAGTTCATTATATTATATACTTGTCCAAATAGACGGCGTAATTTGCTCAATGCTGATAACTAATAGGTGAGGTGATGAGCACTAATATACATTTAATTATTGAATATATGAGAACTGAGAAAGGAATTCCACTTACTAATACCAAAACTAATAATAGCGGGCTCACAGGTATAAATAGATATATTTATTATATCTATGTAAGTGATAACTGGTAACAATAAAAACTAGCTATGCATTTATTTCACTACGCTTATACTTACACTTACATAATAAGTATAAAACAAATTAGTTCTAAGACACTTTTGAATATTTAGCTGAAACAATATTTCCAACAATATCAAAAATAAATTGCTGTGATTTTATTTTATTTAATATACATTCAGAACGACCTGAGCTTAAAATCCTAACCAAAGCACGTGTATTACATATTTTATTATTATTTTTTATATGTAGGCATAGAAGAAATACAGTTGCAATAACATAATGTAATATATTTTTTTAGTACCAAACCAGACAAATTAGACTAAAAAAGGTGCTGCCAAAATATGGTTTTGAAAATCTCTTGTCGAACATATAACATATAAAAGTACCCAGTGTTAGGGGGGGGGGTCGCGCCGCCATCTTGTT
The DNA here is from genome assembly GCA_964058915.1 of Tetropium fuscum. Taxonomy (NCBI): domain Eukaryota; kingdom Metazoa; phylum Arthropoda; class Insecta; order Coleoptera; family Cerambycidae; genus Tetropium; species Tetropium fuscum. The sequence continues at coordinate 12,930 of CAXKVY010007712.1, forward strand.
TAGGTTATTTTATAAATATCTCAAAAACTAGCAGGTTTTCAAAAAATATTACTTTACATCAAATTGAGGAACATACAATTTTCTATACATAAAAAAAATATGTACCTAACCGAAGATAATCATAATTTTATGCTATGCCACAAATAATGAGTTTACTGGGGTGATTTAGTATTTTATGTCACCCGATATTCACCGCTAAATAGGTCTAAGTGCTATAGATGTATTTCTGTTAAATACATTACATAATACGAAATAAATATCATTGCCCCATTGACATAGAAACCTCTATACCTACAGTACCTATTAATTCCACTGTGCAAATGAAAACAATATAGGCACCTACTTAAATAAGCAAAACACTATGTACCTACAAATTATTGTACACTTCTTGGCTGACAAATTTAACACTTAATTATACGCATTTTAGTTCTTAGAACATCGATGCCGCATAATCTTATGATTACCATTGCATTGAAATGTTACATTGGCTTTGCATTTTAGGTAGGACAAGATGTTATTTTTTTGATGTGTAGGGTGGGTTAGTATAAAACTCGCTTTTCGAGGTTGAAAGTCCCCCATTTGGTCGCCATCTTGAAAACGAGGGTGCAAAGAGTTTCCCGCGATATCTTGAGTAAGAGTTTTTTAGTAGATAGGTAATTGCATTCTATACAATCTTGTTCTAGATACTTCTTACCGTAAATGTGAAGATGAAATGGTAAAAATAGATTAAAATATTTAGAAATAGACAAAAAAATTTAAAAAGACAAAAATGTTCAAAAATAGACTAAAAGAGGTAATAAAATAATTTGAATATTTAGTAATTGTTTCGTAGTGTCTACGCTAGATTTACTTATAAATAATATACAGTGATAATTTTATGTACTGGTAGAATTGTCATCATTATTTTTTTAATAATTCGCTTAAACCTCTGTTTCTCAAAATAAATATAAAATGTGCTATATTGCCGAAACCATATCATCTCATCTCATCTCTACAAGAATCTACCGGAAAAATATATTGTTACCAGTTAAAAAAAATGATGACTGGATCTGGATCTGGATCTCATCCAGAAAATCTAGAGCGCAATCTTATTGTATATTACATAAAAATAAGCGTAATTAAAAAGCGTCTTAGAAATAGAATATAAGAAATATTGAATTTATCCGTTACTTTTCTAACGCACTCTATATTGCAGCAGATTTATTAGGGTGTATAATTAAGGAATTTTGTATGGACACAGTAACACTTCGTAAATATGTTGCAAGTCAATATCAATTTCTTCATTCCAGACTTCATAATTAGTGGGATATAAATTAATATACAGGGTGTTTCTAAATTGACGCGAACGATTTTAAGAGGTAAATTTTCAGCAACGATTAAGGGGGTCTTCCATATAATTTATTTTCTAAAACCCCTTCCCCTCCAAGTTCCAGCCCTCGAAAGTTGTGGTAAAAAATTGTTTTTTTTATTTTCTCCAGCACTATGGAAGAATTTACAATAACGAAATTTGTCAGGCAACTTGCAATAATAAAATTACAGTTTGTGACATTTTTTAACCCTGACATATAGTTACAAGGAGGTAAATAAATCAACAATATTTTTTATCAGAACTTTTAACGCGTCGATATTGCTTTACCTAATAATTTTACGTGCAAAGATGGCTTCAATTGCATCTCGTTTTTTCTACGCAAAATTGATAGTTTACTCATTAAAATTATACACAGCCCGGTTCATATAAATAATACACTTGCCAGTACCTACTTAGAAATGTATACAAACGATTTGCTATAAATAAAAAAAACGTAAAATTTATTGAATTTGTGCGTATGTGCATTATAGAATTTGAAATACAATTAACTATTCTACCAATCGACATAAATATATATCATGCTAAAATACTCATGGTTAAATACTACAAGTTAAGAATTTTTAGGCGTCAAATGAGGCTTGAACTAATCAGATATTCCATAGGAAACTAAACAAGATTAACAAGTATATGGCATCGAATACCTGTGAACACAAATACCAATAGCATGGCCTCGCCTAGTTGGAATAATTAGTGCTCATTCATGTTTGAAAAAGAAACAATGATATTTCAAAGAACAACTTGTGGATTGAGAGGAGTGGTACCTTTAAGAATATTAGTGCTTCCCAAACTTCATTTATATTCGCTATGTAGGCAACAATTGCTTAATTAATGCTAATGATATTAATGCAGCGGCTCTAAAATCAGTAGCTTACCAGTTTCAGCGTTTTGTGATATATAGAGTTACTGAAAAAGTTTGCACATGCCCGATAAAGTTGCCATTGCTTTATAAGCTTTTGCTTAAGCGGCATTTCAGATTTTTTAAGGTTTTTTAATCTTAAAAATCAATTATTTTATATACCTACAAGCTTCCAAAGAGTTAATTTGCTTTCTGCGATAACATTATTCTATAACGCCTTAAAAACGTTTCCATAACAAATTCATAAAATAACTAAAAAACTTATGTAAATATTTTATAAACGAGATTACCATGAAGTTACTCGCTAGAGTACTCATACTAAAACTCCAACTCATACTGTTTATTGGTCATCTACAGGGCTTTCATTTAATCCCGAAACCCACGTGACATAATTACATTGAAAACCCTCAGACACGCCTGTGAATTGATCATGAAATCTATAAATTCACACACTTCATTGGGACTTTTATTTACTTATTTACATGGTAACTTCGTAACATACCTAAGTCCCAGGTATGTACAAGTATTTGTTATCATTATTTATAATTTGTTGTCTGAAAAAATAGTATTTTATAGTTTCCAGAGGTGTCGTGATATGTTTTTTGTTTTATACTTGACACCCGTACTGTGATCAGTGTTTAGTAATATCTCACGAACAGATGGAGTGATTATATCACAATAATTATATATTTCTTGATTCAGAAAATTAAGGACATTTTTTAGTCCGAGAGTGGAGTGGAATCGGAGCGTTCAATTAAAAAAATCTTGTTTCATTTTCCACCTCGTATCACCTCCTTATTAATGTCCGTTTTCCACTTCTCTGTTGAATGAGTTAAATCGGCGAAGGATAAGTGAGGGAAGGCGGGTCAAATTTAAGAAACTCGCCCTGTACAATGTACATAAGACATAAGACACATTTTGCAAATTTTATATTAAAATTAAAACCCAATTTTCCTCTGCTCGTGTTATCTTCATTTCTCTTTCGTGTTCTCTGCTGTTATCTTCAATGAGAGGAAATTATATAAGCCATTTATAAAATATATTATAACCACTGTGAACTGTGAGGAACTTCAATAGTCGTACTAAATATTCCGTTGGTCGGTTTTATATTTTTATGCTTAGAAAATCACGATTTCAATAGTCGTGTAGTTCGTTTTTGCTTCTACCGTTATTAGCAGATCAGTGATATGGCAGCAATGCCAGTGGTGCAATGAACGGATATGAAGGCATTATATCGTAGCTGCTAAAGAGCTGCGTGGGTGTGTTTCGCATTTTTATTTGGACGGCATAAAGGTGAACATTTATTATAGAAGCAATTGTAATTGGCTTTTCCTCAGATGCGTGTTATCTATGCGATGGAACAAATATTTACATTCCCAAATTGTTTGAAATAAATAACTGAAGATTGGTGAAATCCATCGAAACGTGAATTTACGAAGCTACTCCAGATTATAACATACTTCTACTCTAGATTATAGTATACTCATTCTCAATAATGGGGTATTCGATTTTTGGTTAAGTTCGAGGTTCAACTATTATATTAGTAAATCGATTATAAATTTATTTTATAATTTTATTTTGTGTGTACCCTTAACTCATTACCTATCATGCTAAAAGGTAAGAAAAAAATGTTTTTCATCTATCATGAAAATAGTGACTTGACCACTTGACCACTGAAATAATTTTTTCCAGGTTATCAAAATCAGGAAAAAAAAATCGGGGGTTTTGGTCTATGGTTTAATATTTTACGAATATATATATATATATATATATATATATATATATATATATATATATATATATATATATATATATATATATATATATATATATATATATATATATATATATATATATATATATATATATATATATATATATATATATATATATATATATATATATATATATATATATATATATATATATTGTAATAATTTGAAATATGATTTTATAAAATTTTATAATCCCCACATTGAAGAGATAAATTGTTATATTTTGTAGGCTTTTGAAATAAAGGTATATTATATTGAAATAATATGATGGAGAAATACTTAATCTGTTTATAGGATACTTACTCTATTTTGTAGTATGCTAATTTTGTTGTATGCAAAATTTTGTTAAATTTAATAAATTTTAGTGAAGCTCAAATTATATTAGTTTTTAAATTATTTCCTGAAATTTTCAAAACAAGAAGAAGTTGTTTGCATATGACTCTGTTTATTATCAGATATGGTTAATAAAATAAACAAAATTTTAGAACCTTATTCCTATCCTTCGACAAAAAAACCTACGTAACTTACCTCTATTACATGGGACCAAGTCCTCTGACACAATATTTCTTAATACAAGCAAATTTTGAATTGTTTATTACCTTGTAATCCTTGTATCAACATGCACAAAACTTATCACTTTTTGGTTTCACTAGTACACGAACTAACAAATGCTGCTGGGTCCTGGTGGTGGTGTCATCTATCGTGATGTCGCTGCACTGCCTCTGGAATGTTGACCGCCTTCGCTGGGATCTCACCTTGGGATTTATTGACCCTCAAATTTATGTTACTTACTGCTGCTGTATTTTTATTCTGCTATTACTTTAATTACTGTGAAAGATTATTTCCTTTTCTTGTTTGATATTGATCGCAAATTTCCTCATACTGTGCTGGGAGCTGGGACTCTACCAAGCCTTTCACTTCTTGCTTGTAAAAACGACGAAAACACTTATTCATGCAGTTTTTCCTGCTTCTAGACCAATACACTGGTATTATTGCTTACTTAGCACAAAATTAACAAGCATTACTTTAAATTTACAATTATTTTATAATAAATTCTCATGATATTAAGGAGCGTGGCTGTTGCTTTCTTGAACTCCGTAACTAGAGTCTTAATAATGTTTGTAGTTTCTACGGATGTACCGTAATAAAAAACAAATGCCACTTCCTGGCTATCTACTTCTTTCTTGTTCTGTTATTTTGATCTGGCCAATCAAATTATTTCATAATATTTAATTGCGCTTAAAACTATTACACTTTGATTATCATATTATATAATTTTAAATTATGAGGACTATGATACAGTCAAATTCAATTTCTGTCATGTAACTTCAATTTCTATGTGACGCGTTCCCTGTACATTTTCATTTTGATTCCTAGCTAAAACTCGAAACTCTTATTTACACTTATGCTTTTTCATTAATCCTTTAATTTAGACACAGTTTATTAGTGATTGATATTTTATAATTATTATTATGATTTGTCAATTGTAATTTCACTTGAAACAGATTTTTGTGGGGATTAATTGTTTAGTTATCACGGCATTAGGTTTTGATCAATCATGTGCGTAGCTAGCCGTTCCAATATACTCTGTTTGTTAGTCATAGGCAAGTGTTTGCTTGCGCTTATACTATAGTCAGTCCGTTGTTGCTCTGCGAACCTAGTTAACCCATAGCATAGTTGACTATACGTCTCTATTTCTTTTTATCACTTACTTTTTCTTTTCATCTGATAATTTCCAGCTCTCCAAGTCTTTCTCGACCTCTGCTTTTCAACTTGCCTGTGGAATTCGTTACATGTGACCTAGCCACCGTAACCTTTGATGTTTGTCACGCCTACTATGTTATGGGTAACGTAAATGTTCTATCATACCTAGGGCTTATATTGTAAAATGATGACACCAGGCTCTCGATTAAGAGTTATTTGATATTTAAATATCACAAATTGGTTGCAAAACCAGTTTAGCATAAGATACGCGCATTAACATTCGTTTTTGCTCTAGGACAAGCTGCTTCGGGGCATTATTCTTTTCGGCCATAACCCATTAAATACTAATTCGCACCATACTGATCTGACGAAAACCGATATTATGTAGGCATCTGTAAACCGTGTAGGCACGCATAGCTGGAGATAATCTCAGGTTTCTACATATTATAATGATTCACTAGAGGAATTCAAGGTCAGTCAGACTGCATGTTGGCATACCACGACCAGGCTAAGCTGGCAGAAGTGGGCGGATAAGACTTAAGTCAACCATAGCCAACTATGTAAACCTACTAGAGGCGTCGCAATCCGTTAAGCCTTAGATTCGTTAGTTAATATGCGAGGCAGCGCGCAAAAAATTATCATTTTTGTACTTCCTGTCCAAATAATAATTGTCATAACGAATTACCGCTGCTAGATGCTAAAACTTAAAAAAATAATTTTGCGTTGCTGATTGTTATCTCATAAATGGGTATTTTGTTTTATGTTATAGGTACATTCAGTGTCATCATATCCGTATATGTTTGGCAGGTTTACAAGTCTCACCATTTTCATCGCTAATAATAAATATATTGGAATGCAAAATTTTACTGCAATACTGCATTCGGACAGTTCATATCTGTAAAAATACCCAAAAAAATTCAATCGCACAAAATAAGTCTTAAGAAGAGATATTTCAAACATCCTCATATAATTTAATAATTTTTCAACGACCCGTAAATTTATTATCTAGCTTAAGTTTATGTTTGAAAAGCACTTATTTTCAGGCGTATTTTACAAATGTCCAGGTTTCAATATAAATTATCAAAAAAATATTGTTCAACATTACTGATTGGCAAAATTTTAAGTTAAAAAGAAATGTATCCATAAAAGAAAAGCTCGAGTGTTTTTCGGCAAGATAAATTAACGACAGAATCTGTGAACGAACAACAACAATAATTTTCTTTTTTATATAATTATTACAAAGAACAGTCAGTTATGTATGTATATGAGTGGAGTATGTAGTGGTAAAACCATCCTATTTATTACGGGTGGCTTGGTAGCAAAGTGTCTACAATTTGTGTGCCACCAAGTGCCACCAAGTGCCACCAACGCCCGCATGTCGATTATTGGTTTTGACTATTGGTATTGGTATTGGTTTTTTGATTATTGGTATTTTATTCGAGGCTTGTAAGTTACTAACAAGATTTTCGTGATGTTCAGCGTCAATTTGGAGGTAAGGTTTAGTCGATGACGATGATGGGTGTCCGGTTATCTTTATAAGTTGTTGGTCACTTACCCCTGCTTTGGCTAAATGATGGAAAACTGCACTGGCACTGTTTGATTGATTGGTAATTTTATTTATTTATGATGTGCAGTCCAATTTCCGCTGCAGAATTCTTGGTCCAAGTAGATTTCGTATTAATTCCCGGGCAATTAATGCAACGGGATTTTTTTTTTCGTGTCATTTTTTGTCATCCATTTGCTCTCTGATAGTTTTTTAGACAGACCTTTGTCTTTGACAAAATTTAATTGTAATCAATTCTCCCTGTCCATCTTAATTTTCTTCTTAATTAATACTGTAAATTTTAGAATTTACTGCTTCTCCTTCTCTCCAAGCTAATTTATATGAAGCTAAATGAAAGAAACTCTTTTGTAACCCCTCTGGTTCATCTATAATTTATCTGGAAGAGCTTGTAATGCTTTCCGTTTATTGTTTCTTCTGTCCTGGATTAAAGAAGATCATGGTGCTTTGTTTCGCAACTTATCTTATATGTGGAGTATTACAAGTCTCCAGTAGCCATACTATATGCACAGTTGCACGCATTTAAAAATGACCGAAGGAAAATCTGATATCCTTCATATTCAGGAACAATAAGCAAATATCTCAGATATTTTGTACGGTTCAAAGTAACATGGATTTCGAATAGTTTCCCATTCGTTCAGTACGTAAGAATTAGCCATTTTGTTTGTTACTATGAACAATTAAAATTATTTAAATATGTCTCTGACTAGGAGTATTTTGGAAATCGGATTATTTTGGAGTATAGAACTTATAGAATGTATGTAATTTTATCTTGTAAATGTTGAAAAAACATTGCGGTAAAATGATGCGACAAATAATAAAATATACGAGATGATTCTTTGAATGCACTTACGTGAAGCTGAACATGTCAGACCACTGGTCCACTGTTAAGGGATTGAGATCCGCTACTACGATGTGGCAGATCTCCTTGTTCTTGAAGTTCCTCGCTACAAGTCAGATCTTGCTTCTTGTTCTTGCGCGATTCGCTACCAGTTGAGCTTCTTGTTTCGTAATGTTGCCAGATCCTACCGACTGCGCCAATCGTTAGATCACTGATTTGACGTTTAGCTTTTGAAACACAATTCTATTATTAAATGAATAGCTCTATCCTGAATAAAAATAGCAAAGTGAGCGCTATAAACTTTACTGCATTATATCAACTAAGTATTGCAACTGATTTGAAACGCAAATTTACAAGCATTTATATACTCTGCCGAGCTGATTCAGCAGTGCTACTGAGTATAATCATTCTATGAACTGAAATATAAGAATATGTAGATTATGCATAAATACATATGAAACGATATGTAACATGATCTCTAATGAAACTATCTGATATCTTTGCAGCGCTAGCTAAATGCAGTGTTCTGTATAACAAGTATACACTTTTGTTCGTATAACATTTAATTAACAATTCGATCTGCTCGATTATATGTGTGAAATATTTTCCGATTCATGTAATGTCTGTCATTTGTCTAATAATACATTTTCTTGTTGTTACAGGTACGTGATTCTATATTGTTTATGGTGGTGACAGCACAGATATAATGTAAATTCAACAAGGTGGTGAGCATGCCTTAATTGTTTCACAGATTATATAATTATTGTGTAGGTAAGTTTAAAACGAAACCATTATGAAAAACTTATAAGACACCTAAAATATCACAATTAACAGGAGGCTATAACCTTAAAGTTTCATCCAATGTCACAAATCCATCTTTGCCTTCTTTGAGCTCTTCTCCATTGGTGTCGATTTTTTTTTGAACGTGGAAATGTAGCAATTTGAAACAACTCCAGTGTGTTAATCCTGGGGTCATACCTCGGATTTTTCTGGATTTTTTCCAATATCTCGCGTTGCTATATATATGATGAATAATGTGGCAACACCGTATCTGACGATGGGATAACATCGCACCTGGGGGTTCCCCTCCAAGGGGAGGCAACCCTCCAGGACCGAAGTATTTAACCTAGAAAACTTAACAAATAACGGAGGTAGGTATAGGTAACAGCATGTTACATATACCTACATAAAAATTCACTGAACGATGTACTTGAGAGTCTGTGGAAGAGACACAACGTATATAGGTATATAGACGTCTATCAGAGCCAGACAGAAAGAGAAATTAAATAATGAAAATGTATGTTTATTATAGATGAGCAAATAACTATCTCAACATGCTCTACCTAGATTCCGGATATCCGATACACTTGAATCAGTAGTGATATATCTTTTGCATCAACACCTGCATGTGGTGCGATTTATTTATTTATTTTTCAGATGACGCGTCGTAAGCATACACTAATTATAACCCAGTCA
>CAXKVY010007713.1:0-10517 GCA_964058915.1 Tetropium fuscum
GTTACGCCGCGCCATCCATATAAATCGAATTGTCAACTGATTATCTTTTTTAAGATAGCCATAAAACAAAAGGCAACTAGGTGGTAATTCTGCTAGACACATTATTCACGATTTTAAAAAGCGCTCCCCAGTAAAATAAATTATAAATAGGTGATATTAATGTCCGATCGGCCGATAAGAATTTAATTTAATATTTCTCCTTTATCAAATTATCTAAACGTTTTCTCGTATACAAAACATAAAACATATTTTTTTATGTATTATCCAAACACCGATAAAATTTAATTGCCATTATTACATACTGATTTATTTATTGCAAAGATCAAGCGGTCATTAACTGATCCAGTAAAAACTTTATAGATGGATACTTTCCCCCTTTAAATACTTCTCATGGCCTTAAAATATTATTTTAATTGGCATGCTGCCGCACTCGAAGCTAATTATTATGCATAGGCAAAGTGATAATAGCCACTATCGCAACAGGAAACTACAAAATAAAACCCTCAGCTGAACCGTAGCCTACCGATTGTCGCGAGCGCCCAGTGTTGTCAAAATTGTAGGTGTAATTGAGTAGGTAATGGGTAAACTTTAGTCGCGTTCTTGTATATATTAATTCCAATATCTCCTATCAAGTTGCGCTATCGACATTATTTTTAAAATTCTATTCACAATTCGGCGCTCTTTTCGAAGCATGAAATGGTTCATATTATTTATTTTAAATAATGCTTAAACATCGATAACTTCGGCATTTTGGTAGATATTACGCCTGCAAATTTTCGCTAATTGAACACTTTTTTGCTAAAACAGTTAATCGAAGTTTAGAAATTCGAAATTAAAAAAATTAAAAACCAACAAAACAAAATAAATTATTTATCTATGAAAATATTAATTACTTTTCCATCTTTGTGGCAGTAAGACAATATGCCCAATATACACGCATCGTTAGGATCCTCGCCATGGATTGAGTATGGACATTTTACCTCAATCAATCCATCTTTCAATCTGTCGATGGATAAAAATCCAGATGGATAAAAATCCCATTTGTAAAGTACCCATTACCCATGAGGTAATGGGTACTTTACAAATGGGAGCTTTATAAATTTTACCAACCGTCTGTGTCGCTCCTGTCTCCAAATTAAATTCTCTTTTAAAGTCTCTGCGTTTTAGTGTTACGTTTTATCTGCGAAATGTTTTCTCTTCCCATGTTATTGTTTGATAATTAAGATATGTATTACATGTGTTAAAATATGTATTACAAACTACATGTACGTTTAGTTAATCAACACCCTTTTCCAGGTTGCTCTTTAAATGATTTCCTTGCATACGTCCAAAATATTTTCTCTTTTTTACACAAATGCTACAATAAAAATCTCTCGAAAAACTCAAATCCACTTATCTTCAAATCCACTTACACACTTCTGATGACACCATCCTTGACAATCATCACACTGAACCCAATTAGCTGTAATATCTAATTCAGCTACTCTGCAATAGAGGCAAACGTTCGGATAAGTAAGTTTTATTCTCGTAGCACATTTTTTCTTTGGGATGGAGTATTTTTGTTCTTTATGTAAAAATACAACATGTACTCGTATTTTTGTAACTATTCTACCGCATTTTTGGTTAAGTATCCTTTCTGCTATTGAATTGTTTGCTATACCAAACCATCTCTCGACGGGTGCGTTAATGAGACGGGTATTAGCAAAAAGCCCTATCAACATCGGCAGATAAGGAATATAATTCTTTAAACATGCATTTAAAAAAACTATAAAAATATACATTTTTTGAAGCGTTACCGTCTTGGAACTTTATGTTACTTGCAACGTTGCTAAAATGCCTATAAAATGGACTTGTCATATATAATGGAGTTTTTCCACTTGATTCACCTACGTTGTTTAAAGCGACCGAAAGCTCATCACCGTTTAATAATTCGAGTACTTTCTGATTGCAACACAAACAAATCAGATCAGATCAGATCAGTATTTAAAATAATACAAAATAAATCGAACCATGTACTTATTTGTTCCCAACTGTTGAAAAAAAATATTATTACTATTTCAACTATTTATTTCCCATGCCTTCTGACACCTGATTCTTTATAGAATGTATCGATTTCAGTTGACATTAATTTGAAAATATGAGAACAACAAATGTGCATTTGTATTAGATTTTTCGGAAACTGGTGTCGAGATTCTCGGAACTCAAAACATATTTTTATGTACGACAGCACATCAATTATATTAAATGCAATGGGCATTTGCATGACTAAAATCCGTTACGATTTTTCCAAACATTGGCCATTTATTTAAATTCATTCAGCAATATATCCTAAAATGTAGCAGCCAAGCGCAAATAGACGCTGCATTATGACTGCAGGAGTATATTTACAGAAGAGGACAAACCCTGTTATTTTGACGTCATTTTGAAGGCCCACATGCTGAATATAGTTTTTGTGTTCACCACACATAAGAACCATATCCATAAAATCGTCCTTATTTTTATCATTTTCAGAGAGTTTTTCTGATCTTATCTTTCTGTAGACACAGTCTCATTTGACTATATCTAAATTGCCTACTTCTGTTAGGGCGGTGTCTACTTCTGTAACGTCATTGTGTCTCTGTTGCAATGGCTTAGTATTTTTTATTTTGTTTTTTAATATGCTGCGTTTTACTCCACGCACTTGGGAAGTTAACTTTCCAGAGTGGCAGAAGTATTTCGACGAACTCATAACGTCGACCACATGCTCGGATTCTGTGCCTGAAATCTTTTTTATTGTAATAATAAAAAAAATAAGTTTCAAATATCGCTAATCCTTAAAACATATTATGCATATATTGTTCACCGATTCCTTGATTTTCCGTTTAAGCACAAGGCTATATTTCTCTTTTAATAATCTCCTCTCCTCACAAATGTTTTCCAGTTCCTTCCGTGTTAATTTAAAAGTGCCCTCTCTATGAATGCAATCTTTATAACTCCTGGTATAAATAGAGAATACTCCAACTATTCAACTTATCGGTCATAGGTTAATATCAAACTCAAAAGATTCAACAAAATCATCCGAAGAGTCTGGAAATGCTTCCTTAGTAACGCAAGGTTCAATACCGACTGAATTGGAGTTATTACTGATCCAGTAAAAACTTTATGGATGGATACTTTCCCCCTTTAAATACTTCTCATGGCCTCAAAATATTATTTTAATTGGCATGCTGCCGTACCCTAAGCTGATTATTATGCATAGGCAAACTGATAATAGCCACTATAGCAACAGGAAACTACAACATAAAGCCCTCATCTGAACCGTAAACTACCGCTTGTCGCGAGCGCCAGTGTTGTCAAAATTGTAGGTGTAATTGAGTAGGTAATTGGTAAACTTTAGCCGCGTTCTTTTATATATTCATTCCAATATCTCCGATCAAGTTGCGCCATCGACATGTTTTTTTAAAATTCTAAAAAACAATTTGGCGCTTTCTTCGAAGCATGAAATGGTTGATATTATTTATTTTAAATAATGCTTAAAACATCGATAACTTCGGCCGTTTGGTAGATATTACGCAGGCAAATTTTCGCCAATTGAAACAAATTTTTGTTAAAAAGTTTATGCAAAGTTTAGAACCTCGAAATTAAAAAATTCAACACCTACAAAACAAAATAAATTATTTATCTATGAAAATAGTAATTACTGCTTACTTTCAATTTTCCATCTGTGTTGCAGTAAGACAATCTGCCCAATATACACATCGTTAGGATCTTCGTCGGGGATTGAGTATGGACATTTACCTACATCAATCCATCTTCATTAAGAAGTCCTTCTGAAGATCCACCTAGAGACTGATTCTATGGATGGATAAAAAATTCAGAGGCCCGACAATATGAATCGGTTTTCTTTGCATATTCTTGGATTGCTAATGCCTCGTTACGTATACCATATTGGACAGCTTCTGCCTTAATCTCTTTGGGATATAACATTTCTGAGGCAATATTAATCAGAGCACCCTCACTTTTTGCTTTAGAAATTCTACCAAAGTATGAAGCAGTTATCCTTCTCTGTCACTCCTGTCTCCAAATGAAATTAAGTCTCTGCGTTTTAGTATTACGTTTTATCTGCGAAATGTGTTCTCTTCCCAAGTTATTGTTTGTAACATACGCATTACAAACTACATGTACTTTTGGTAAATCAACATACGTTTCCAGGTTGCTCTTCACCACCCATGACAATCATCACACTGAACCCGATTAGCTGTAATATCAAATTCAGCTTCTCTGCAATAGAGGCAAACGTTCGGATCTAAATGGTGGATATTTTCTGCCACCGTCGTTTCTCTATGATGATTTTTAGCATGCAGTACTCTTTGAAAAGTGGACCTGTCAAAATTGGTGGTAGTATTCGATTTGTACTTTTTATTCCATTGTTCCTGGGACAAAAGACCATCAACATCGTAAGTTTTCTTTTTGTAGCACATTTTTTCTTCGGGACGGAATATTTTTGTTCTTTATGTAAAAATACAACATGTTCTCGTATTTTTGTAACTATTCTACCGCATTTTTGGTTAGGTGTCCTTTCTGCTATTGAATTTTTTGCTATACCAAACCATCTCTCGACGGGCGCGTTAATGGGACGGGTATTAGCAAAAAGCCCTGTCGACATCGGCAGATAAGATACTTCTTTAAGAGATACTAAGAGATACGTAAGAGATACTTCTTTAAAAATGCATTAAAAAACGTCTATTAAAATATTCATTTTTTGAAGCGTTACCGTCTTGGAATTTTATGTTACCTGCAACGTTGCTAAAATAGCTATAAAATAGACTTGCCTTATACAATGGAGTTTCTCCACTTGATTCGCCAACGCTGTTTAAAGGGGCCGAAAGCTCATCACCAATAATTCAAGTACTTCCTGATTGCAACACAAACAAATCAGATCACTAATGGATGTCCGAAGAAGTTGTGTTTCATTATCAGTATTTAAAACAATACAAAATAAATCGAACCATGTACTGATTTGTTCCCAACTGTTGACAAAAAATAAAGCCGCAACTATTTCTTTCACATGCCTTCTAACATCCGATTCTTTATTGAATGTATCGATTTCAGTTACCATTACTTTGAAAAGATGAGAACAACAAATGTGCATTTGTATTAGATTTTTCGGAAACTGGTGTCGATATTCTCGGAATTCAAAACATATTTTTGTGTGCGACAGCACATCCATATTATTAAATGCACTGGGTGCCCCGTTAGTCATTGCATGACTAAAATCCGTTACGATTTTTCCAAACACTGGCCATTTATTTAAATTCATTAACCAATATATCCTAAATTGTAGTAGCCAAGCACAAGTAGATGCTGCATTCAACAAAATCATCCGACGAGTCTGGAAATGGTTCCTTAGTAACGCAAGGTTCAATACCGGATGAATTGGAGTTGGTCCAATTGGTTTCCCCGCATGAACACAACTTTCATCGTTTCCTGTATTATGCACTACTTCTGATCGACTGCTCGTATTCTCTTATAGTAGATATATCCGATTTAAACAAACGTTTGAAAACTTTATTTTGCTCAAGCAGGTAGTAGATCATTTATAAAGCGTAAACGTAACGTAACGTAAAAATAATTATATTTAAACAATAACATTGATTCAACGTTTTCTAACCATTTACAACTTATTTTAGTACAATTTTCCTTTCCTTTTTTGTAATTTGTTATTTTTAAATGTATAAGTATCTTTCATGTTTTCACACTTTTCTATTGGTTTCAAGTCATTTATGTTTTTGGTTGTTATAAGAACCGCATTGCTAACTGTAATTACATTTTGAATTTATAATTTATTTGAATTTGATTGTATTATTTTTGAAACAACAAATATGATATCATTAAAACAAAAATATCTCTCCTTAAAAAAATTAACGACGTTTTGTGTTCTCTCAACGGAAAAGGTGGGGGAAGCCTGTAATACCTAATCAACAAAATATATTTTTCGCAGGAATTGCGGCACTTCAATAGTCCACAGCGATGTACATCATTGGAAAGGAAATTTCGTGCTTTATCTATCGTGAGTGTGTAATGTAATTTACCTTAATACAAAAACCGACAGATAATGTTACTTCAAGAGAATATCATTTTATGTATTTTTCTCATAAAATTTAAATACAATGCCATAGCTTTACATAAATGAATTCAGCACAAAATATTGATGAAATGATGAATATGGATAAGTTTGAAATTTCTAACGAATGTATTATTTAAATAATTTAGCCTATTTAATTATTTATTGGCCCGTTTATCTGATTCTGTTTTTTCACGATTTCTGAAAAAAAGTTAAATAGCAGGATACAATTTTTTATTTCTTCTTTCTACGAGCATAAAAATATCTACATTTTAACGCGAAACGGGATTCGTATCTCTTTTTGT
This sequence comes from Tetropium fuscum, assembly GCA_964058915.1. NCBI lineage: Eukaryota > Metazoa > Arthropoda > Insecta > Coleoptera > Cerambycidae > Tetropium > Tetropium fuscum. Next base: position 6,409 of record CAXKVY010007713.1, read on the forward strand.
TAATTAGTTATTCGCAAATTAGTGAGCAAAAAATAAACAATGAATTGAGGAAGACGACGCTAACGAAGAGACATTTAATTACCACACAATTGAGTAAAGTAAATAACAATCTTGAAGATAATATTAACAAAAACAATAACAAACAGATATTGATATTATGTAACGAAAGAACAATAATTGTGTACGAAATGATTACCATTATTTTCAATGCAGGAATATTAAACCTTCGCTACGTGCTTAGCACTGAAACACATTATCTTTAATTCTTCCCTGCAAATAGTAGTCAATAATGGTAAGATCTGAGGACATAGGTGGACATGGAAAGAGACTTTCTCATTCGATTGAACTGTTGGAAAATCTTTTATTCAAAAAATCACGGACTCTCCGAGAAGAGTGTGCAGGTCATCAATCACGTTGAAAACACATGTTTCTTCTGATAGGTAGTGGAACCCGATCTCATAATTGTGGTAATTGGTTCGTCAAAAAATCTAAATACACTGCCGGCGAATAGGTTGGAATAATTCAAAATTTTAATGTGAGTGTGGATGCATATATCTTCTGAATAATATAGAATATCAAAATACGGTTTTCAGCACATTTTTGGAAACTTCATTGGTAATAAATGAGAGAAAGGAAATAACGGGAAATAAAAAAGGAATATACGGGATGTAAACTAAACCTCTACAAAAAAAAAATTCATTCTAACCGAGAATTTGAGAAAACCAAGATCGAGATAAAATTTGTATACTAGAGTAGCCTATGGACCAATTCGAAGAAACAGCTTTGGCCGTTTTTTGATATCTCGTTTATTTTCGAATATACGGGGGGTTTATTAAAATTAGGACATTTTTTGGAAAATGCATCTCTTACTGTAAAAACAAAGTAAGTAATGGATGTTTTCCTTATTTTCATGTAAACTTGTATGCCTCTAACTGTCTCCATAGCTAGAATTGTCATTTATTATACAGAGTGCCTGGTGAAACAAATGGTGAAAAATTTATGTGGCTAATCGAACTAATTTCGAAAGCCAAGCCACTTCCCAACAAAAGAAAGATAAAACTGATAATTCCTCAGTAGTTTGAGATAATGGTTATGTAAGTTGTCATGTGCAGATCAAATTAATGACTTTTTAAAATATCTGGGAAGATAAATTTACAACAGCAAGTCATTCCTTCCTGGTTACGCATAACCGAATTATTCATCTAAATATAATTATTGTTTATATCAGCATTGGACAGATAAAATACATCAATAAAACATCGAAACGAGGATTACCTTGAATCTGATTTTAATTGTATTAGACGGTGGGTAATAAATAATAGCCAAGCAATAGCTTCCGATACAGCCCACTCGGATGAACGTATACGAAATTGGAGCCGACAAATTGGTTATTTCGTAATGCCAATGGGACGAGGAGTTTTTATTTCGCAATACACTAATTGTGAACGGTCACCATTAATGATCTAGATAACAACGACGATAAAAATCGAGAAGGTGTAGGCCTTACAAATCTCTTTTCCCCGGCATCTGTTCTCCTCCGAACAATATACCAATGAGCTTCCACCTAATTAATATTTATGAAACTAATAATTTGCTATCAATCACAATAAGTGACTTTATGATTCAATACATTGTACATTCGAATGAATGAAACCAACGAATTGTGCCGTACCGGCTGAATGGAAAGAGGATCGTACCAGATGGTCGTCCAACGCCAACTTAACTTCTCCGGCGCGGCGTGGGTTTCGGAGCACTTTCCGTGGGCTTAGCGGCTGGCTCGCGCTGCAGCGGTTGCCCCGCATTGGTATAATGATAATGCCGTGACGGTGTGTTATGGAACGTGGTATTGTTAGAAGGAAATAAAATCACTGAATTACTGGTAGGTATTTTTTTGTCGACGACACTTGCACTATTCTACGGGGTCTTAAATTAATTCCGGGACTGGTTTATGTGTTTTTGGGGCGATAATTGTGACATTATGAGAGAGCTCTCCTACAATCCGAGGCACTTGTCTACCCGATTTGAAATAAACTAATTGAATTACGCGTTATGGTTTTGGGTCTGAATCGATTCTGGATGCTACTTTATCACAAGTCTTAAATAAGTAGGGATAGGTTTATATGCATTATTAAAGGTTAAAGGATTTTTAAATGTTTAAGACTATAATAAATATTAACGATGAATAAGGCGTACGCCTAGGTTTGTGAATTATGAGATGATATATATATATATATATATATATATATATATATATATATATATATATATATATATATATATATATATATATATATATATATATATATATATATATATATATATATATATATATATATATATATATATATATATATATATTTATATATATATATATATATATATATATATATATATATATATATATATATATATATATATATATATATATATATATATAAAGGGTCCGCCAATAGGGACGCTCGATCTTTGACAGCTCATGGCGGCCATGTTGTTTGTGGTAGAGTTGGCAAACGTAGTTGTTATTATTCAGTGTATCTTCACAAATCACCATGAACCAATTCAGCCGCGAGCAACATGTGCAAATCGTTAAAACTTATTACGAAAATCATTCATCGGTTCGAGCAACGTTCCGCGCGCTCCGCCAATTTTACGGTGCAATTGATCGTCCTGCTGAGTCGACTATCCGTCGTTTGATTAACAAATTCGAGGCAACCGGTTCGGTGAACAATCAGCCAACACCGACGCGTCGTCGAAACGTCCGATCTGCCCAGAATGTCGCCGCTGTGCGCGATAGTGTGCGTGAAAATCCGCGACAGTCAATTTCACGTCGCGTACAGGAACTCCGCCTTTCGGAAACATCACTTCGCCGAATCTTGCATCTGGATTTGGGCATGCATCCGTACAAGATCCAGCTGACACAAGAGCTCAAAATAAACGACCATAGACAGCGCCGTATCTTCGCTGATTGGGCTTTAGAGCAGTTGGAAGTCGACCCCGATTTTGGTCGCAAAATCATCTTCAGCGATGAGGCACATTTTTGGTTAAATGGGAATGTCAACAAGCAGAATTGCCGTTATTGGGCCGAGAACAATCCACAGGAGGTCCACCAGGTCGCAATGCACCCAGCGAAGGTAACTGTTTGGTGTGGATTTTGGGCCGGAGGCATCATCGGGCCGTATTTCTTCGAGAACGACGATGGTGTGTCCATCACGGTAAACGGCGAACGATACAGATCCATGATAACGAACTTTTTCTGGCATGAAATCGACAATATGGATGTCGAGGATATGTGGTTTCAGCAGGACGGCGCTACGAGCCACACAGCGCGCGCCACAATGGATCTTCTGCACGAGCGCTTCGGAGGAATGGTTATCTCGCGCGGAGGCGACATCAACTGGCCACCGAGATCGTGCGATTTAACCCCACTAGACTATTTCTTGTGGGGTTTTCTTAAATCACAGGTCTACGCAAACCAACCACAAAACACTGATGCCCTCAAAGTCAACATACGCCACGCCATCGATGAAATACAGCCCGATTTGTGCGCCAGAGTCATTGAAAATTGGACTTCTCGTATGCGCGCCACCCAGCGAAGCCGAGGTGGACATTTGACCGATATTATTTTCCATACATAATGCCTTCGAATACTCTTTCAAACAAAAAATAAATTTCATTTATACCTTTCACACAACTTGCTTTATTTCATTTTAAAGATCGAGCGCGCTTATTGGCGGACCCTTTATATATATATATATATATATATATATATATATATATATATATATATATATATATATATATATATATATATATATATATATATATATATATATATATATATATATATATATATATATATATATATATATATATATATATATATATACATATATATATATATATATATATATATATATATATATATATATATATATATATATATATATATATATATATATATATTGTGATAATGAATTTATGAAAACTTAAATACCTACTTGGTATGATAATTGTTTAAGTTAAAATTTATGATATGTGAAAATGCTCTAATACGTTGTTATTTTTAGACTTATATAAAATGAGATAACAATAGTAATAGTACAGCGAAG
>CAXKVY010007714.1:0-24475 GCA_964058915.1 Tetropium fuscum
AACAATTTGATATGTGGGTGTGAAATAACAAATTTGTTGTATTGTTTTCCGTGCTCGCTTTTTTATAAAGCAGACTCTAGAATGGACCCATCTGGGCAAGAAAAGGGGTTAATGATTTACACCATCTCCCTGAAAAAATGAGGAAACATGAATCGTCGCGTGACCACATCAATTCTTGTACTGCCTTTGTTTTGCTCGGTAAGGTTAATATTATGTCTCAGTTAAGCTCTGCATACAGGGATAGTATTATTTCGCATAATGCCCCTCTAAACTCGAACCCCACGACACGCCACTGTAAGCCATGTCCCCGCCAATATTGAGGCAAGTTGCCAAGTGTCACTAAGCTGATTTGTGACACTTTTGATATTCAGGCAAATGTTTTGTGTTTCTGTCAGATTCCGTTTGTGTCGATTGTGATTTTCCGTTTGATTTCTGTGAAAGTTTCAAGTTTATTTGCATAGTCCTGTATGGATAGTTGAAATCATTCTAGTTGGTATGAAATAATGGTAGGTGAACTTGATCAATTAAGGAATGTTTAGCACTCTCAAATATGTCCATATTTAGCGTATAGGCAATCGCGTAAAGATGACAATGATTCAACTTTTCACTATATCACTTCAATGTAATAGGGCGGTGCAATGCTGACGGTAGTTCGAATGAACAGTAGGCACGTGTTATCTCTTCTCGCAATAGCGGTGGAAAGTGTTGCAATAGCATTTTTACACGTGGAAATGTATAGAGAATAAGTATAACGTAAAAATCTTCATTAAAATGTTGTGTTATGTATCTAAAAATAATCTAACTGCACCTTTTATCTACCAAATTTAAAATGTTTGCCAAGAAATATGTACATTGTCTACCTTGCGAGAAAACAGTTAATTTATTTGTAGTACATTTATAGTAGTTCAAATTATGCATAGGTCTGCGTTCCCTGCATATGTAATGTCAGTGTAAAAGAACTAGCACTTATTAGGTAAGTCGTAACAAATCAAATAGGAATGAATTTGCAATATATGCTGTACCGACTGCCATATTATTCTATACGGAAATAAGATTACTTAGCTTACTATCCGTTAGAAATTTGTAGTTCAACGATCAATAAAAAAATAGCATTCACATCAAACTACTGTTCTAATGTAGTAGTAATGTAGTGTTTGCAGTAGTTCAAATCAACAGTAGGCGAATGTGCTCGATAATGTTTTGGCGTGAAAACATGCACTGCACAGAATGTAAATATTTCAAGTTTATAATACGAATGTCTTCAACCAAATTCAAAATGTGGATTAAATTGGTATTTATTATCCAAAGAAATCAATATTTTTTAAGTTCAGGCCCCAATAACTCAAATATAATTTGCAAGAAAAAGGTAGAGTAGCTTAACACATGCAAGGTGTTTGCCGAGTAGTTCAAGTGAACCGTAGGTCTTCCTTTATTGCACGTGAAATGCCTTGCTGAAAATTATCTTCTTAGAAAACCATTCAGGTGAAACAAAGCTGTCATGACGGGACCGACGTAAATTTGAGTCTACCGTGTCCTATATTTGTACATATATATTAAAATATATCAACATTTCTTAAACTTTTTTCCCTTAAGAAACGTCTCTTAAGCTGCGGCAAACGCGGCAAACTCACGAACATTGACGGGCGCGGCAGCCGCGAATAATGGATACTGAGTTGCCGCGCAAGCTTAAGTAAATATGCCGCTCTCAAACACCCCGCGGTGCAAGACAATCTCTGTCGGTTTTTTGACACGCGGCAAAAAGTTGTCAGTCAGTTGCTCGCCTGAAATTGGGACGGCTGCGTCGTTGTTGGAATTAAAAAGTGCGGCAAAAGGTTTGGGCGTCTGCCGCGCGTAAGAGAACTACGCGCGAAGCGTAGTTCTCTTTGTACTCTATTTCAAATGAGGAAATGTACTTTGTTGCCTTGTGGATGTTCTATGCAACTGCCAGATCTGTAAGTGTTTTGTGGTGTGTGTGTGTGTGTGGAGGATTGAGGAACAAGAACACTAACCTCAAATAAAAGCAAAATAAATTCGTTTCAAGGTGAGAATAAAATGGAAAGAAATTATGGCAATCTCTGTCGAATATGTATGAAAGATAGCGAAAATATGGCAGAACTGTTTAACTTTACTCTCACCAGTGAGGAAATACACGCAGTGGACTTTATCAGAAGAATGACTGGCCTAAAGGTTGTCTTGATATTTATTTATTTTGTAATGTTCTTTCTCTATTGCATTGTAGCTTGCGAAATCTGAAACTTTGCCTAGCAATGTATGCAATAAATGCTCGGAGGATGTCACCGCAGCCTATGACTTGGCACAGTTGTGTATCGCTTCAGATGCTGCGTTAAGAAACTTGGAAACGCGTCGAATGTTACGGAAGATTGAAGAAGAGGCGTTAGGGGAAGAAATTGTGATTAAATGCGAGGTTCTAAACGAGAATGAAAACTTGCATACAGCTGAATATGGCGTCGACGAAGTATCTGAGACAAATTTAAGCGAAAACGATGAGACGCAAGAAGATTTAAACTTCACTACTGTAAAAGTGAAAGATAAATGCAAGTGTGACGAATGTTCCGTGACTTTTAACAACAAAGCGAAGTTTGAGAGGCATCGGAAGACCCACGATAATTCTAAGCCTTTTAAATGTACAGAATGCAATCAGAGCTTTTCGAAAAAAAATAATTTAAAAGTGCATTTGCGGTCTCACATCAAGCCTGAGGATAAAAAATTTGCGTGTGATAAGTGCGGCAAACAATTCACCTTTGAGTATTTATTAAAGCAGCACGAGTATAAGCATACCGATGAAAAACCATTCCCTTGTACGAGATGCGATAAGGGTAAGTAGCAGACAAGTTTTTGTAGTGTTTAGGTTAGAGTTTGCTTTTGTAGGATGTTTAACAGCGGAGAGTTTACGACGGCATATGAAAGTACATGAGGAAAGTTACACGAAAAAAACGCATACTTGCGATATTTGCAAGAAGACCTTCCCGTTTCCCAGTTTTCTCGCAGAGCACATGAAAAATCACACCGGCGAGAAGCCTCACTTGTGCTCAATCTGCGGTAAGGGCTTTCGGCAGAGTGGCTCCCTGCATTTCCATCACCGGATACATACCGGCTATAAACCGTTCAAGTGCCAAATATGTGACGGAAATTTCAGATCACAAAGTGAGTACCTATTAAGCATTTAACGTTTGCTATTTAGTATGAGTTTGAAACAATCGCCAGTTATAATAAAAATTACTAGGCAACTGTCAAACCGGTTTCATTCAACTGTTTTTGATCATTTTAAAATGCAATAAATCTTGTAGGCGTCTTGAAAGTACACATGAGAAAACATACAAATGAGCGACCCTATGTCTGCGACCAGTGCGGCATGTCCTTTAGACAGTCGACAGATCTAAAATCACATCATAGGACGCATACGGGCGAAAAACGAGTATTGTGTACCATTTGTGGGAAAAAAATGTCAAGTACAGGTATGTTAATTTTAAATATGTATATAAAAAAACATGCATCCTCGTGTCATTTTAGGGCAATTGACCGTTCACATACGATCGCACACGGGTGAAAAGCCCTACTCGTGTACTGTCTGCTCCAAGTCCTTCACCACTAGGACGACTTTGGTGAAGCACGAGCGGATTCACACAGGCGAACGGCCCTATGTGTGTGACGTGTGCGGTAGAGCTTTCAATCAAAGTTCCACGCTGAGGACCCACGTAAAAACCCATAAGGCGAACGCCAACAAGAAGAAGAAGAAAGTAAAAAGTCAGGTAAAGAATCAAGGTAGGGAAATACGGTTAGGCAGCGACACTGTGGTGTTGTATAAGGATGAGAACGGTGATACAGAGGGTGTTACCGAGGAGTATATCGTGGAAATTAGCGATGAGCACTGCGATAACGTTAAGACTGAGTTTACGGTTATTTTGCCGGCACCTATACCCTTGCTGCAGAATATGTAAAAATATAGAACTTTTTTAAAGATTTTATTATCAAGTATTATTGAAACCAGAAATATATTTATCAAATAAAGTAATTTTTATTTTTCTATGTGAAATATAACAACTTTGTTTCTGTACCTAACCTATCTGTTTTCAGTTTTTAGCAATATTTTATTTTTTTTTGTGAAACCTTGTACAGCATTTTTACTTTTAACGCTTTTATTCAGAAATTTCCTCACTCCCCATGTACTAACGATAACAGTTGCCCGAATAGCGTTCTGAGATCATTACATTGTTGCTTTGGAATCCCAAGCTATGTATAGGAACGGAGCTTCGCCCCCAAAATGGGGCCCACATAGGACTTCGCCCCATAAATGGCCCCCCTAGGAGTTTCTCTCAAAAAAGAAATGGTCCCATGGGACTTCGCCCCCCAAATATGGGGCCCCATAGGACTTCGCCCCCATAGGGTTTCGTTTTTTTACCTTTATTTCATGATGATGTCAAAAATTAGATCTCCGTAGGGCTTCGCCCCAAAAATGGGCCCCCATAGGACTTCACCCCAGGGCGAAGTTCTATGGGGATAGGTGTCGTCTCGTAGCCGTGTCGTTTTTTTAATAACTTTATTTCGTGTCTCTGCCCTGAGCGACAATATTTTTCCTTCTTGACCAAATTTGTGAATAGCGTTTCGAAAACTGTCGTTATTGGAGAACTTAATTCGAGGGTGCATGGGGAATTAAAATTGGCTTTAGAAGTTTGGAAATAGTCGGCATTTCACCAAGCATGGGGAAATGCCGTCACCACTTACTGGATGTGGAAAGCCATTTAGTAATTTACAACTTACTATAGATCTTTATTATCACACGTATCATATAAAATATAATTATTCTCTTATAAATAGGGACAAACAAACAAATAGGCATCAGTAATAACGTAGTGTACAAAAAAAGTATAAAAAGGCATAAATAATATTCATAAATGAATAACAAAAATATGCACGTTCAAAAAAATCCTACAAAAATATTTGTACAAACCAAAGTGCTGGAGGGGCGGTGAGTAAATTCACCAGAGGGCGGCGGCACACACCTTTATTGCTTTAACAATTATTAAATTTAATCGGTCAAGGTCGACCGGTTTCAACATCAAGTATATTTTTTGCTTTTATGCAAAATCGAAGCCTCTTACATGGTATTGAAAATCTCCGACATTAACCTTAGACTTACCCATAACAACATTTACCTAATTTCCCTAAAACAACGCTGACTAAAAGGTACTCATGAAAGTGGACTGTAGCATGTTGGTCAAGAGAAGGGGCTTACTGTCCAAAATTACGCTCTTGTCGATGTGAGTCTTCTTGTGCGTCTTCAGGGCGGAACTCTGCCGGAACGCCTGTCCGCACTCGTCGCAGATAAACGGTTTCTCCCCGGTGTGTATCCGCAGGTGCGACGTCAGGTCGTTGGACTGCGAGAACGCCTTGGCGCAGAACTTGCAGATGTAGGGTTTCTCGCCGGTGTGCGTCCGTTTATGCCTGGCCAGGATTCCCGACCTGGAGAACTTCATCTTGCAGACGTCGCACTCGTACGGTTTCTCCCCGGAATGGATGCGTTTGTGCTTGGTCAGCGAGCTGGACGTGGTGAAGCCGTGGTTGCACACTAGGCACACGAACGGTCTGGCACCTGAAAACCACAGATATGTATTTTTTTTTTAATATATGGTATAAACCCCATTATAACAGAGAAACAATCTCGCTTTGACGCTATTTTCTTATACGTCTGTAACCCTTGGCTGGCACCGACTCCAAAAATAACAATAATTGTATAATAAATTGATTGTATTCTGATAAATCAATTGTATTTTAAATTCTAAGTAGTAATAGTAGGGGAGAATAACGTAATTATCTTTTACTTTTTGGTACATTCTTTTTAGAATAGATTTTATTGAAAAAACAAAATCGGTTTTTTTGTTAAAAATATTTTTTATATATCAATATGTTCAGGGAGAACAATTATAAATAGTAGACTAGGTAGTCGGTTTCTATGAATGGGAGTTCTCTGTCAAAAATAATGTCCCATGAAAGTGTCACTGTGAGAATGGTAGGTATTGATAGTAAATTCAAGTATAAACTACCAATTAAATAAATTGTATGTATATCATTCTGAAGAGCCTCAATAAAGGCGAAAGAACATAATGGGTAAGTCTCTTCTTTATATATTTCTTCTGTCCATGTGTTGTCATTAAACATCACCTAAACGGCTGAACTGATTTTTATGATGATGAAGTCGTTTCGAGAATGGTTTTCAGCTTCACAATTTCATCCAATAGAAAATATTTTTTTAATTAATTAAATATCTATAAATTAGGGTTGTGACCGGCGCGAGTTCTCCGGTATATCTTCGGAATCCAATGTCCAATGCCAATAAACCTCAAATGTGGGACCCTGTTGAAAACATCCCTTTTCCAATAAAAAAAGAATTTCTGAAATTGATTTATAAATGACGTAGTTCTGAGGTAACGAACATACAAAAAAAACATACAGTCGAATTGAGAACCTTTTGAAGTCGGTTAAAAATGGAAACACGCCGAAAGCAATATTTAATGAGTGGTCTGAAGACTTGCATTCAATATCAGCTATGGTGTTTAAAATATTCATATAAAAACCTTCTACTTTCTACCCCCATGCCTCTCGTTGACGTTCGCCGGTCAGTCAACTTTATATGCATTTTATTCAGACTGTAAACGACACTAAAAACAGTAAATGGAAAAGCAGTAAATTTGTCTAGGGGTCTAGAATCTGGGGGGCAGCTGACCCCCTCCCTGTCGACGCCCATGGTGGAAATTAAGTAAAGTTAATTATTAATTTAGTATATCATTATTTAATAAGGGAAAATGTCATTTAAATAATATGCTGAAATGTATTCAAACCGCTGTAAAATCGTTGTTTTTCATCACTTAAAAAAACGAATCTATAGGTCTATGTAACAATTTTAGCCCATCTACGAGCAATACTTTAGTGTCCATAATAATTAATAATGTGCAACAATGTCATTTATAAACAAGTTAAACAGCACTGGACCACAATAGGACCCTTGTGGAATAAGCTCTGAAAACATGTCAACATTTGGTTAGGTATGTTTCCTATTTTAACAGTTAAGTATCCCATACATTTAAAGGGCATATTTCACATAAATTTTAGGGAATTTCAGCGAAACCGTTTACGTGTATTTGCTGTGGGGTCCTTTAATAGTGATTTATCATGTTAACTCACCTGTGTGCTTCCGTAGATGTGCAGACAATTCACCTTTGCTAGCGAATCCATTACCGCACGTGCTGCATACGTGAGCCTTAACGCCGCTATGCCTAATGCTATGCTGCCTCAGGTTCCCCAGTTGGTTAAAACCTTTACCGCAAGTTGAACACAAAAATGGCTTCTCCCCGTTATGGGTTCTCATATGATCTTTCAAGTTAGATATTTGGTTGAAACCTAAAAAGTGGATAACTTTTTACACAGTTCAGTCCATTTAGAGATTCACTAGCAGCATCATAAAATTTAAAATTAACCAAAACAATCAGAAACAAATTTTTAAACTACTCTTTCCATTGAATGCTAAAATATCTAAAAAGAACTATTTGATTCTTATAGCTTTTGTTTGGTTTTGACGCTAGCCAACTAACATCAAAACCTATAGGTAAATTAGGAATTTTAGGGGTCAATAAATTTTAAAAAAACACTTTAAATGGGAACAGAACTAAAAAGTAAAAAATAATGTTACTATTAACTATTAAGATTTTATAAAAAAGCGTGGGGTGCATGATCAATTGTTATAAATATTTCATTGACAATATGCACCCCACAATTTTTTACAAAATCTTAATAGTTAAACATTATTTTTTACTTTTTAGTACGGTTTCCCTTTAAAGCGTGTTTTTTTAGTTTCCTTTAAAACTAAAACTTATTTTTTACGTTAGCTATGAAAGCGATTTTTTTAGTCTTTTTACGCCCTTTAAAGCGCGTTTTTTAACTACAATACCTTTTTTAAACTATAATTTTTGTGCTGTGTGGTCCGAGATGTAATGAATGTATAAATTTCAGTAAACTCTATATTGTGACGAATGCGCCAATTTGAGATTTTTTTTCAATATCCTGGATTTTGATGATCCTGGTGAGGACGTCACGACAAAGTAAACAAATTTGTCAAATTACTGTATTGCCATCGGTTCAATATGATAAAACGTCATATTGAACCGATGAGTTACAGTAATTTGACAACTGTGTTTACTTTGTCCTGACAAGTGGGTGAAAATCCCGTTCAAAGATTCTGTTACAAGATACATAGGTGAAGCTAATAAAAGCCTGTTAAAAACAAAAAAATATTGTCGAAGCACATTTAATTTGGGTGTACCTTTAAAGCAGATATCACAGGTATGAGGTTTAATCCCAGAATGGAGGTTCATGTGATGCGTGAGCTGCTCCTGCCGCGCGAATCCCTTGTCACATGAGGGACATTTGTAAGTCTTCTCTGCGTAGTGTATCCTCAAGTGTCGGTTCAGGAGGGACAATTTATTGAACTTCTTCATACACACGTCACAACTCACGTTTATTTCCTTCGTTTCGTGGTCCTGGGATATGTGGTTATCTAGATCTTCCTTTTGTACAAAAATGACGTCACATTCGGAACATGAAAATATAAACTCTTCGGTTTTTATTACTAACGCGCTCTCCTCTATGTTGTAAGTACGTTCTACGTCATCCATTTCCTCGCCCATTTTCATCGCATGAGCAATCTTGTGTCTTACTAAGAGATCTTCGCGGCTGAAGCATTTTTGGCATATTTCACATTCAAATTCCTTAACTTTGTTATGTTGCTTTGTAATATTGCCCTCATCAACAGCGCTTTCTTCGTCAACCGGGTCAGGGAAGTCTTCACTATCACTCTTATAGTTATCAAAACTAAAATTATCAAATCCATCCAAGATACTCTCGCTTTGAGTTAATTTACTATCGCTATCAACACTAACCTCAGGCTTGATTGTGCCTTCATTGTCATTTCTGTCCTTCTGCAAACACTCGCCCTCATAACAAACAGAGGCTTTCCTAAGTCTAAGTCTCTCTCGAAGGATGGAGTCACTCTTTTCACACTTTAACTTAAACAAGTACATATTCACAGTGCTGCTAACGCATGCCGAGCAAATTTGCTCCGACAGTCCGTCCCCGGGACATACCTGGAGAAAAAGCGTCGTTACTGTTTATAAACAAACCATTAAAAAAAGGGAGAAAAAAGGTTTACCTGTACAGAAGCACATGTAGTCATCATTTCCGATAAATGGACGGTCAACCCGGAGCTGACCTCGGATACGAACACCGATTGAAAATCACCGTCCTCCGTCAAACAAGCCCTGCATATATTCCGTGACTCACATTCTTCCATTTTTTGAATTTCGAAAGAATTTGAAAAACTTTTGACAATCAATGGAATGCTTCCAGTGCTTCTAGAATTGTGCAATTTTTCGCAGGGGACAGGTGGCGCTGTCGGCGCTAATCACCTAAAGTCCCTAGATATTTAGTGACTTTAAAAGAGCGCGAAAATTCCCGATCTTTGCTGCTTTCGAATCGCATCGCCCAATTTTTATGCAGCGAAAAATCTGAGGAAGTTATCTATTTCATTGTTGCATAGTATCGAGGCAGCTAGGAAACATATTACGGATTTTTTTCCGCAAGGTCACGGATAATTGGAAAGATTTGAGAAAATGGCGAGTAACTTTCTCATAATATTTGATAGCCATGGTAAGTTTCAGAAATCACCATTTGGGTTTACACAATACTTTTGGTCAATAATAATGTAATCGTAAAATTTTTTTTACAAAACACGAATGAAAGAAAATATAAGAAAAAAAGTAGATGCTGCTTTTGCTTTGAATCAGGTATATTGTTGTTGGTATAAATACAAATGCAAAAGGCGGCATCTACTACACAAGAATAGGGATTTATAATAATAAATATATTACCTTATTATGAAAGCTTTATCTATAATAGATAAAGCTTGTTTACTGAGGAAAAAAATGTATGAATATTGCACTAATATTTATTAAGGATACTACTAACTGTCATTGCGTCAGCTGTCACAAATAAAGCGCGGTAATCAACTGATGTTCGCATCGCACTCCGAAACGGAACAAAATAAAAACGCGCTATCTACATTTACAGGTTCTACTCTGTTTAGAAGTCCAAAATAGTTCAGATATCGCTAACTTAGATTCAAAATAACCAGTTTTCAGTGTAGATACGGCTTTTTAATGTGCATTTCTTAGCAGAAAATTAGAATTTAAATTGACTAGTGTGAAAATCTCATTTTTGTAGATGCCGCACTCTAGCTTATGAGGGCAGAATAGTTTCCATCTGCCAGATTAATTGAGAAAGTTGAGGTTAAGTATAATGAAAACGCAGGTGGAAGGAAATAATCAATATTTAATCAACAAAACTTCACTTTATACAATCATAGTAAGAGATAAATGCTTGCAGCAATTAGTAGAGAATATTTCAGGGATTTAAATAGGTAATAAAGCTCTCAAAGAAGTTTTACACTCGATGTGACACTTAAACAAATTGGGCAAAAGTGGCAATTAAGGTTGTGGTGTTAAAGAAAAACGTGTAAGTATACTTTGTAAACTTTTTTAAGCCACTGCATATGTTGGGTAACGAATGCACCTATGACCCAAATATAGCGGACTCGGAATCGAGAGTCTCGATTTTCTCATACTCGATTATGTCTGGTTTGTCCATTTCTTGGGGATGGTACTGGACAAAGATCTGACTGACACCCTCGTCCGGCTGCAGGATGCTCTCCTCTGCATAAGTCATGCCATGCTTGTACTCAATGTGTTTATTTAAATGGTGTTTCTCGCTGAAGGATTTTTTGCAAACATGACACACGTGGGGCTTGTCATGGGTTTTCTTATGCCTCGTTAGCCTGCAAGGGTGGTAGAAACGCATATCGCACATGTCGCATGCGTACTTCCGGTCGTCGTTGCTCTTACTGCCCAGATGGCTGCGTTCGTGGTTCTTTAGATCATTGGAATTGGAGTATGCTTTGGTGCAGAATGCGCAGCCATACGGCTTGAAGCCGGAATGTACCCACATGTGGCGGTTGAGCCTCGTGGAACTGACGAAGCCCTTACCGCACTCGCTACATAGATACGGCCTCTCGTGCGTATGGTACGTCCGAACGTGCAACTGCAAGTTATCGGACTGGCTGAAACACTTTCCGCAATAGCTGCAACAGTACGGTAAGCTGCCGGAATGTAGTATTTTATGACGCTCCAAGTTGGAGGATATCTTAAAACCTTTCCCGCACGTCGCACACTTGTACGGTTTCAGTTCCTCATGGGTCCTCATGTGTCCCACCACTCCAGCCCATCGCACAAACCCCTTACTACACACTTGACACTTAAAGGGCCTTTCCCCCGTGTGCGTACGCATGTGCACTGTGAAAGTGCTCGGATTAGGGTAGCGTTTACCGCAAATCTTACACAAGTAATCTTTAGACACCATGTGCCCTTTGAGATGCCCGATTAACTTTTTCGACTCCTTGAATTCCTTCCGACAGATGTTGCACTGCAGCGCGTTCGGTTGGCAGATGCTCAGCTTATGTTCCTTTAATGCCATCACCGTTGTAAACTCCTCATTGCATGTATTACACTTGTATTTAATATCCTCGCTCTCTTCCACCACGCTTTGCAGCACCTCAAAGTTCGCTAAAGGTTTTATAGGAACTAACGGCGGGGTATCCTTTGGTAAATTTTTCACCGGCATTTCCGTGTAGACGGTTTTCCTTACAGGAGCTAGTGGCACTAGGGGCGGAGGACCATCAGTAAAGATCTGAACAGTATCTTCGGTTTTAAAGTCCTCAATTATAGATTCACTTAAATCTAACTCTTGTAACGTGTCACTTTTTACCGTTCCTAAAAACTGCCCGTTTTTGGATTGTTGAGGAATGCTTTTAATCATACGCTCGCTCAACGGAATGTCCTCTTCACTCAAATAATCGTCGACTAGCTCATCGATTTCGGGCTCAACAATTTCATTTATTTCTGCTTCCGATAAAGCTATGTTTATGATATCACGCTGCTTGACGGTGCTGTGTTTTAGATACTGCCGTAAAATACGATCGCTACGTTCCATTTTCTTTTTAAACGTGTAGAATCTGATTATCAAGTGGAAACACGTAACGCATACGTTACTAGGCAAGCCATCACTATCGGACACCTAAAATCCAAAGGAATTATAAACAAAATCAACATTTTCACTAGTAAGTAGCCGGACGAGCCTTAGGAAGATTATTCAAAGTTGTTTTCTAGAAAGTATAGATTTACCTGTACAGCAGCACAACTCTCCATCATTTTGGGTATTCTGGTGGGGTGTATTTCTCTCAAATGGTCACGTTCGCTCAAGCACGACCTACACACCTTGCCTAGGTCTATTTTTCTTACTTTAATAATTGTCTTGGACATGTTTTATTATCGTTATTTTATGTTTCGGACAGGCTCTCGATACGTCATGATAGCTTATTACACAAAACTCAAAACAACGCACATACCACAAAACATCAACAAAGAGTCTGTGTACTCTGTGACAGAAGAGGGAGCTCTTATCTTCTGTGATTTGATATTCAAATCAAATTAGTTTCAGGCACTTGCGTTTGTTATAGTGATGATTAAAATACAAATATTTTGTCCTATAATTTTCTTATAAGCCTGTGCTGTGGTTTTGCAATGAAAGTAATCTGATTTAAACAACAAAAAAGCATATTTTCATTGCGAAACTACAACAGACGCTTTTTGGGACAAAAAACTTACATTATAATCATCACTATAATAATAGCTAGTCCCTGAAACTAATTTCATAATTAGATCTTATGTAGCTTCTTTTATATATTTATAGTTAACCAAAATAAATGCATCTATTTGCCTCTTCGACTACAAAATCGCGACCTTAATATAAATTTGCGACAAAATTCCGGTAAAAAGTAATGCAATGGACCCTCCTTGTGGCGCATTAATTCATGTACACGTATTTTTATTATCTGAGCAGTCGTTGATCATGTGACAAAATTGTGTTTTAGGGCAAGTACAAAAATAGCAGAAACTGTGGAAATCGAAAACGCTCCTCAACGAAAACCTTGGGCCTGTGAAATTGACCATGAATCTCTGAATAACTGATATATTTCATAGGGAGTTTTATTTAGTTATTTACACGGTAACTTCTTACATACCAAATTGATTCATTAGTAAGCAGAAATTAAACTGATCGGGTGTGTTTCGGGATTAAATGATGAGCAGCGACGGCTACGATGCATTCTGTAAGCAAAAACGACGGCCGAGGCGGCTGCGTAGTTGGTTTTCGTTTTGATAAATTCGATGCAGTGTTTGCACATATGGACTAGGTTCGAAAATTTTTAAACCAAAAAAAATAGTAGGACGAAACCCACTGGAAAAGGAAGAGAATATATATAGCCAGACCTTTGTCTGGTCACATAGACCAATCTAGTGAACAGTGGCGTAGCCAGAATTTTGATTTGGGAGGGGAGGGGTTACTATGGAGTTTTGAAAAATTAAACAATGCTGGAACAGAGACCGACCATCGAATTCGCAGAACCTCCACCTCTGCACTGTTGCCATAGATACTTATTTTTCACAGATCTAGAGCTATCTTATCTATGGAATGAAACTTATTCGAATTCTGGGTATAGTATTTATAATTCCAGGGGGAGGGGGCTCGGGCTCTCACTCTGGCTACGCCACTGGTAGTGGATGCCTACTACTTTTTCAGGCATTAGAAATAAAAAGTAATATTTATAATTTATAATATTTGTATATATTAAACTTATTTTGTACAAATCTTTGAATGTACATAACTTACCTATATATTATGCTGTAAAATTGTTATTAATTAATTGATATTATTAATTATTCTTTGAATCGGGTGAAATAAAGAGTAACATGCGGCTAAAATTGTATAACACAACAATCATGTAAAGCTAGCGCATTCTATAAAAGTATAAATATGGTAACTCTAACACTTTACCCAAATTCTTTAAAATAGTAACATAATATGAGCACAACTCAAAAACTCTTCTCTAATTATATGGAATTTTGTAGAACTTTAAAATCGCCTTTATCAATAATTTCACAAAAATGATACATAATATTTTCATATTTTCAAGAAAAAAATCTATTCCGAAGAATTTCCTTCCTGCTCTATATCGCTACGTTCGACATATACGTCCCTGCCAGCCTGGGTGATAGTATTTTCTGAGACATTACCTTCAACGTCTATTGAGAACTCTCCCAAATTTATGTTAAAAACGCCATGACGTTTACTACTAGCCGCGCGATACTGCTCTTGTGGGACGTTATCCGACACATTACACTGCTCGTGCTCGTCTTGTGGCTCACCATCTTCCGCCTCCTCCTCTTCTTCTCGGATATACCCGGAATAAGCTTCTTCGCTATGCCCTAATTCACGGTCTTCTCCCATTATTTGTATACTTTCGTCTTCGACGCTTGCGATAATATCTTCCAACATCATATGCTCGAGGTTAATAGCATCGTCGCTGTATGTACATTCGCTCAACGCATGCTTCGAGAACTTATTCACTTTATCCGTGGCATAAGTGCAGTTCAGACACTTGAAAACACCAGCTACATGGCGATCGCAATGTACGAGCATGTGTTTATGCAAGTCGTTCTTCCTTTTCGTCTTATAATCACATTCGGAACATCCGAATAGTTTTAGGTTTGACCTGTCTTTGTGGTTGAGTATGTGTTTTGGTAAATCTCCTTTCCTCTTTGTAACGTACTCGCAATAGTCGCATTTGTACAAGGGGACTTCATCGCAAGGTTTGTGGCACAAGAGGTGCTTTGGCATGTCGCATTTTCGTTTAGTTTTATAGGGGCAGTGGGGGCATTCAAACATTTGAACTAAAATAGAAACGGGTGCGTTAAAAACAACTGGCCAAGAATTGTCTTTGCAACTTACCATTGGTACAGTGCGCAAGCATATGCTTAGGCATATCATTCTTTCTTTTGGTTTCATAGGGACACTGCCAACACTTATAAATAGTGGTCGTCTCGGGGGTGCTATGGGTGAGCAGATGCTTGGGCAAGTCATGTTTCCTCTTGGTAGAATACTTACAATACGGGCAGTAATATGCCTCCGGAACCGATTTTATCTTCTTCCTGTTAGGTAACCCGTCTTCCACCAAAACAATGATATCGTCGCATTCTTCTTCTAAATCCTCGCAGCTTCCTTCGTGGGTCAATATGTGATTATCTAAGTCGTCGATGTTCTCAGTTTCGTACGTGCAGTACTTGCAAACTAGGACTTCTTGGATCTCTGCCTGGAAGTTTATATCCGCCATTCGTTTCCTTTTCATCATCTTAGCTTGGAAAAAACCTGTACGCGGGTTCTAAAGAACTACGGGCGTATTACGCAGTGCAGAGTGCAGTGCACTATTCGCTAGTGTGACTATGACTCAGATCGCAGATGTAAAATAGGTTAACACGTTTGACAGCTACCGCCAGAGAACATCTACAAGTTGCAACCAAAAAACATTAAACTGTGGCGCAAATACAGAGAGACTGCGTTGGTATATTCAGGGATTGATAATGATAGAAAAATGCTAGAAAACTAAGCTAAATTTCGAAAATATGCTAAAATATATTTGTGCCCTTGTGTTTGCCATACCACAGTGTACACAGTGTAGGTTGGTGTACTTTGGCCAGATAATTATGTGATAACCACAGAACACAGGGGTTGCATTTCAGACTGTCAATTTACTACATGTCATAATATAAATACTAAAATTCCTATAAACAGGCAAAAAAATTAAACCTAACAAACCACCACACATACAGACAGAGATGGGATATATTATAAGAACTCAACCCGCCTGTTTGTTTGAAATAGTATGCAATTTGAATAGCTGTTTATTACTTTTTTGCTTTTATCTTGTAGGCTCATTTACTGTCCAAGTAGTAAAAGTAAATAGGACAAGGGAAATCTAAGAAAACTTGCAAAGATGCCACAATAAATAAATTAGCACACATCAAATCCTGCACAACAAATTATATAATCCATCCCCACATAATAATTGGATTTAGGCGTTTTGCAGCTTTATAAAATGAATATTTGTATTGTAATTCCACTTTATCCGTTCGTGTTAGATTATGAGATATTATACCTACTTTTAGTAGGTAGGTATGTAACACGGTCTATAGAGAACCGGTCGCCTTGTAACTCCTGACCAATAACAGCTCGCCAACTGGTTACGTCACAAGAATGCTGAAATATTTATTATCGCTGTTGAGTGGCACGGACAAGGAGGTATAGATATGCGATATAGTGTACGGTAAATAAGGCGAGCGCTATTCCCTAAAAATATGAGCATGTCTTTATTTATTTTATTAAGTTTACAGTAACAATTTTCGAGAATTGTCTCGTGTCTCGTTATAAAACACTAGATAAGTTAGAACTTACGCCGTGTACACTGATACGGCCTATCTATCGTGTGGAAGGCATCCACGTACCAAGGAGAGTTCTAGGTCACAGCACTAGGTGCTGTAGGTGAGTACTAGGCTATGCTAGGCACTTTGGTCTGGTGAGAGGCACGGCTAGGCATTAGAACCTATAACTCCATTATGGGTACTTATACCTAGGTAGGTAGTTATAATAAAATTATATATAATTTTAATAATTAAATAATTATCTAACTAGTAGCTAGGAAGTGTGATTTTCTGTAACGAGTTTGAAAACATACATACCTAGATACATGTAGGTAAATATGTTTTTAAATTTTGAGAACGTTGAATATAAAATATTTCATATTTTTTTAAAATGTATTTAAGTAAGTATTTATTGAAGTAATATTCAGTAACTATATTTTTGTTTATAAAGAAAAAGTAAAATTGTTTGAACAATTCGAAATTTTTCAATATACTCCAGTCAATAGAGACTAAAAAAATGGCTTACCTGTAAAAAATACGAGGATTTAGGTTTTATAGGCTAACTTTATATTTTTTGGGTCGCGGTTTTTGGTTAATTTTTCACTTCCCACCAAAAAATCTCACCGGAAATTCTATTTCCGGTCAGATTATTTTTCCGGTGAGAATAGTATTCTCTATTTTGGAAAAATGGCGCCAAAAATGTTTTTCAAAATAACTTAATTTTTGTCAGTTTTTATAGGCTTGAAATATACCGAAAAATAAATAAAAAAGGTTTCTAAACGCTTTCTTGACGTTTTTTTAAATTTCTTTCTTTTATTTTAAATTGTTATTGGCTAAATTGAGCACCATGTTGTACACGCAGCATGCAAAATTTTTTCAATATATTTTGAATATATTGACCGATACGGTAAGCCGCGGACTGTAGACCCTAGTTCTATTCACATGAAATTGTGACGGTATACAATTTTACACTAAATATCCTTTTCTATTGTATAATGATGTGATTTACCGCTTCTGTAGTAATTGGTACGGATTTCCATTGTAAGATGCCGCACATTTTTTTGCTCTAGTTTGTATATCATCCGAAAACACTATAGTAGAATTTCTTAGCGCCCCGCGTTGGGCGCCATGTCCGTTTGGGTATGTATATGCATTTTATAAAGCGACTCTACACCGGGGTCTATAAATTTTAATACCAGTTAATAAATATTATTGCACATATATTATTTTTAGTAATTGTCACTTAATAAGGCTATTTCTGTGGGTAGTCCCATTTATTTTACATCACCACGATAATAGAAGTTAGTAATTACTAAACACATGAATGAACTTATAAAATCCGATAAGTGTCTTCAGCAGAATGTAAACACGGGCCCCGAAGTGGGGGTCTCACGTTGTTCAAAGCGTGTTTCTCGTATCGAACTTTTCATTCTATCTGCTCCTCTCTCCGTCAGACATGCCAGGCGTCGCGTCTTCTTGTCTCATTTCCTCGGTTATTCCGGATAAAGTACTCGTACTAGTGTTTCGCAAACGGAGCTTCGTATCAGTCGAACAGCGGTAGTGAAATTGCAAAATAACTCGGTTTTATTTTCGAAAATGCTTTCTGTCGGGACGACTTAATTTTGGTAAGTACTTTTGTAGGTAGTGCATATTATAACGACACATTTTTATACATATATGTGTGAAGTTTTAAATTTTATTACAGGTAATTTTATTATTTTTTTTTACTTGTAACCTGTATGAATCTGTAATGATATTAACATTTTGATAAATAGTCACAAAGAATAGAAAAAAAAGTTTGTTTAAAGTAATATAATTATTTGTAATGCTATTAACGTTTTTGGTTAAGGTCTAGTCATACAAAAATATAAATAAGTTTAAGTTTAAAATAATAGAGCAGGTACTACCTACCAGAGCAGTAGACTCTCTGAATGAAAAAAACATTTTTGTTTCAGATAAGCAATTGGTATAATTAGAACACTGTATCTAACTTTTCGATTTTTTGTTCATTTCGATTGAGCTATTTATTTGATTGTTCTATGTGCTCCTTAAGCCTTGTCAAAATTCAACGTTTCGCCTGCCCTAGATTAAAAGTCAGTTTAAATCATCTGATCATCTTCAATGTCGATTTTTCAGAAACAGTATATACAGGGTGAGTTTTTAGTGCGTATTTTCTCTGTAGGGATTTTGCTATTTATCGGAGAAAAATGTGTGTTATCCCAGATTGTTGGTACCCTTTATTTGGCGTTTTTTAAAAATATCGGTGAATGTACAGGGTGTTTCATATCTCCTGGACAGCAACTAACTATCTTATTTTAAATGGAAGGGTATATATTTTACCAGAAGAAAGATAATTTAATTTACATAATATTACATAACAAAGAAAAAGTTTTCGCAGTTTTAAATTAGCCAAATGTGGCGTGGAAAATGTAACACTTGGTATATTATTTTCGATTATATTTTAATTTCAGAACGTAGACCACTCTATGTTCTTACGCTGTACCAAAAATTAAATTTAGATGTACCATGTGAAAAAAGTTATGAAGTTCCTTCCACACCTTTCCATCTGTCACTTTTTTCTTAAAGTTGTAAATATCTCCGAAACCTGAGGGTTTAGCCTAGGGTGCGAAACATGTTTTGACTCAAAAGTTTGCGTTCTTTCCGAATTTCAATAAATATATCCATTTAAAATAAGAAAATTAGTTGCTGTCCAGGAGATATGGAACACCCTGTACGTTCACCGATATTTTTAAAAAAACGCCAAAAAAGAATACCAACAACCTGGGATAACACACGTTTTTCTCTGATACAGTGCAAATACGCACTAAAAACTCACCCTGTATATTCGAATAAGTAATAGTCATGACATGAGTACCAAACGGTGTTTTATATACCTAAGCGTGCACAAAGGTCAGGAAAGGCCAGAAATGTATTGGATGTGGATATAAAATATTGTTATCGCGTTCGTGAAATGCACTTTAGACAGATGCAGTCATCAGAGGCACGTTTTCGTCCATGATACATCATCCATATAATATCACCGTATAGCTATTTCAATATTTCAATTCTACAACAGTGTAGGTATTTTACCTTTTTATGGCATATCGTTTACACTAAACTTGTTAATTTTATATAAATGTGGTTAATTAAACAGCAATACATGGTTCGGCAGACTTCCATCACAATATTATTATTTACATTTAGTGATGTTTATCGAACGGTCAATAAATAGCACATTGGCAATAAAAAGATAATTTCTTGTACTGGTGACCTTTCGATAAACCTTTTTGTTATCCCAATTCGGACTATTGGGTTAAAAAATATTATTTAATCGATGGTTGAAATATGTTTACTTCTGAATTTGATCAGGTGAAAACTAGAGGCGACAATTTTTATGGCAAAACAAAAAATTTTGTACCATTGTGTTCATCAGATTTGAAACAAGTCTCAAGATGCACGCACATCCCGACAGACAGACACACAAGCGTGTTTGGATAGCGTTTTTTGAGCACGCTATCTCAACAACGAAACGTTGAAACAACGTGTAATAATTATTGACAGAAAAATCGTTTTTTGGATAAAGAAAGAACCCCGTTGTTTTTGAGCGAAATCCAATATAATAAGTGACATCATAGTGGGGCTCCAAACCATACAAGAAAATATCAAAAAGAACAAATCTAACATTTTTCTACGAAATTGTGATCGCCATGCAGTTGGCTGCATCTAGTTACCAGAATTTCATAAAAATCAGTCAATAAAGAATCGCTGCAAAGTTTTTGTCAATATTTTCTATGCCTTTTAAGTTACTTAATCAAAAGTTACTGAGCTATAGTTCTCTCAATAGCGTAGTGGTAAAGTTCTGGATGCACAGTCAAGGGGCCTCGGGTTCAATTCCTGCCAGGACCACATTTTTATTTTACGTTTATTATTATTTTTTATATATCTACCTGACTTCTTACAACAAATATGTAATAATAATTGTTATATAATTCTAAAACACTTTTTAATGAATTAATTAAAAGCATTGATTGTAAGTATAATAATAATTACTGAAATGGGTACTGAACTTATTAATATGAAGGTATACCCTGATTTATTAATGGCTCTTTTCAACCGATTTCAAAAAAAAGAGGTTCTCAATTCGACTGTTTTTTATTGTATGTTAATTACCCCAGAACTGTCATAGATCAATTTCAAAAAAGAGATATTGGAAAAGGGGTGTTTTAAAGAGGGTTCCATTTTAGTTTTATTGAATTGGACCTTGGATACCGGGAAGTAACCGGATATA
Organism: Tetropium fuscum; assembly: GCA_964058915.1. NCBI lineage: Eukaryota > Metazoa > Arthropoda > Insecta > Coleoptera > Cerambycidae > Tetropium > Tetropium fuscum. The sequence goes on from CAXKVY010007714.1 coordinate 20,722, forward strand.
ACAGAATAAATGGCGCATGCGCCGGTAACAACCCTAATTTATAGATATTTAAATTAATTAAAAAAATATTTTCTATCGGATCGAATTGTGAAACTGAAAACCATTCTCTAAACAACTTAATCATTATAAAAATCAGTCCAGCCGTTTAGGTGGAGTTCAATGACAACACACGGACAGAAGAAATATATATATATATATATATATATATATATATATATATATATATATATATATATATATATATATATATTAGCTTTGAAATTCTTTGCTATTCATATTTATTTTGTGAAAAGTAATCTTGGGTTTGTAGCATTTCATTACATAGAAATAAGCAACTAGACGAATAAGAAAGAAAACACACTTACCAGTACTATATCTGGACACACATACGGAAATGAATCACTATGCATATGAAAACGAACCACTTAGAAGTTGTACAAGTTCTTTCACCTTTCTTGAGGATCTTCAGAGCAGTATACGATTTATTTCATTGATCATTCATACTTGAATTTAAATTACCAATACACCAACACTTGCAGTGACGTTTTATGACATTAGTTTTTGACGGAACTCATTCTAGTTCCGTCAAAAACTAATGTCATAAAACGTCACTGCAAGTGTTGGTGTATTGGTAATTTAAATTCAAGTATGAATGATCAATGAAATAAATCGTATACTGCTCTGAAGATCCTCAAGAAAGGTGAAAGAACTTGTACAACTTCTAAGTGGTTCGTTTTCATATGCATAGTGATTCATTTCCGTATGTGTGTCCAGATATAGTACTGGTAAGTGTGTTTTCTTTCTTATTCGTCTAGTTGCTTATTTCTATGTAATGAAATGCTACAAACCCAAGATTACTTTTCACAAAAAAAAAAAATATATATATATATATATATATATATATATATATATATATATATATATATATATATATATATATATATATATATATATATATATATTTTTTTTTTTTTTTTTTTGGAGGGTTTATCTTGGGATAGTAGCAATAAAACGACTGATTAGGTTACTTGACGTTTCGGTCAAGTAACTACTAATTACTACTAATAAGTAATTAGGTTACTTGACCGAAACGTCAAGTAACCTAATCAGTCGTTTTATTGCTACTATCCCAAGATAAACCCTCCAAAAAAAATATATAAAGATAGCAAAGAAATTAGAAGATAAATATATATATATATATATATATATATATATATATATATATATATATATATATATATATATATATATATATATATATATATATATATATATATATATATATATATATATATATATATATATATGTATATATATATATATATATATATATATATATATATATATATATATATATATATATATATATATATATATATATATATATATATATAAAGAAGATCGAAACGAATCATTTAAGAATGTATGTTTTTTTTGCCCTTATTGAGACTCTTCGGAATGATGTACGATTTATTTAATTGGTAGTTTATATTTGAATTTACTATCAATACCTACCATTCTCACGGTGACAACTCACATAAAGGTTCAAGGTTCAAGGTGAAACTTGGTATCCTTAGGTTTTCGATATCGCTGAATCCAAATATCAAAAACATTTTTCGACTATTGACAGCTGTCAAAAAGCGGTCAATAAAAATTAATTTTTTGATTATTTAAAATTTTAGGGATTTTTTTACATTTTTACACAAATCAAGTAAAGTTTCGTAGTAAAAAAATTGGTAACGTGTTTTTCGCTAAATGACGTCAATTAAGCTGTTAATGACATTTTTAATCCTATTTTTAGTCTTTTTTCAATTTCTCAATTCGGAAAATCGTCTTCATTAGGTGTTGCAATACAGCTAAATTCGAATATGATGTCAGAAACGAGTTTGGACTCGTGATTAGATTATTCAAAATTGTAAGGTTTTTTTTGTATTTTAACACAAATCAATTTTTTCGAAAAATTGTTAACTTCTGCTGATGAGGATGGTGACTGCGATTTTGCCGATGATCCCCCACACATAATTTAAAGCGATACCAAACCAACAAAATTGATGAGATTCTTGACAAAGAAATCGATTTTTTTGTTAACGCAGTCATGAATTTTTTTAAAAGATACAATCTTGCGACTAACTTTCTTGAGATTCAACCATCTGAATGGATAAACAATGAAAGTTTTTCGGCAGCTCAAGCTTTCGTTAAGTTATTAAGGATGTAAATTTACTAAAGATGAGATTCAGCTTCAATACATTTTCCAAATTGTTAATGATCAACGTAAAAAAAGACCTTGAGGATGTAAAAATTGTGTGTACATTAAATAGCGCTTGTTTATAAATAATAAATATTAAAAAAAAACAATTTTCACGGATATTAATTTCAAAAACCAATATAAACATTGAAATTTTTAAGCATATTTATATAAGACCATTTTACACTTAAAAAATAATTATTAGTTATAAAACGACACTAATATATTGTTTTTAATTTAAAATGTTTATTGACACATATCATTTATGTCAAAACACAGACATTTATTTCGAAATTAATAATATCTCTCCTTACAGAAATCGAAAAAAACATTTGAAGTTTAATTGAGATGTAATTGACAGTATTAAAATATTTAAAAAAATACAGTTGTCATTTAGCAAAAATGACAACTATATAACTATATATAATTTTTTTATGACGAGCATATGGACGGCTCAGAGACATGAGGGGCGAGGGGAACGAAATTCCATAGGCGTATCATTTTAGAGGGGGCAGAATAAAAAAATTAAATTAAATATCCAAGTTATTAACATTGTTTTAAGTGTACTTGTGATGTTTTTTTTATTATCTTAAGAAAAATACTGTTATTAGATGGTTCTAAAAATGTGTGATATGTATACTCTATACGTTTTATTTATCTTCGTTTTCTTTAGACTTCGCTTGTCATATCTTCATGCTAATCTCCTGTTCGCCGCGATTCAAACACATTTAAACCATTTTCCAGAAATACTGATGCACTTGGTGATGCTTTGAGCCCTGTAGAGTATCCCTCTAAAAATACCTGTCTTCTATTGCTAATATTGCAGGCCTGCCATACTTTTGAAACGGTATGCCCTTCGTTTACCCAAGTCTCGTCTAAATAATACATTTTTTTGTCTGACATCCGAAAATCTCGCATGTTTTCCAAATATTTTCTTCGCCATAAAACAATTTCGTTCAATAAGAACACTTTTCCGATTTCGTTTTATATGACGAAAATTCATCTCGTGCATAGTTCTCAAAAGAACTTTCCGAGATAACTTGGGTAAAGATTGATCGTCAGAAATAGCAAGTGAAATTATCTTCAGTGTCGGAATCTCATTTTTTAAAAAGAAACCATGGATCGCCGACCTCTTCGTCGACGTCAATTTTCTCTGTGCCACCAGTTTCCGTTTTCTTATTTTTTGCAATGGGTTCCTCATCTGTAATTGCACGAAACACACTTTTCACATAGACTTTTGTCAACGAAACGCATATATCAACTGCCTCAGTTTTAGTGATTCCAGAATACCGTTCCAATATTCCTTCGTATACATTTTTGATCGTTTTCAGTTCTCCTCCCGTCAAATTCGGTCGCTTACGATTGAAATTATTGGATTTAGAACCACTACTACTCGCATTCGTCGCTTCCATCGCATAAAAACACTAAACACTCGCGTATAATCAACCGTGCATTAGACGCCATGAAATGCCACCGCAATCCCGCGTCTTTGCCTCTGTATAAAAGGTT
>CAXKVY010007715.1:0-16407 GCA_964058915.1 Tetropium fuscum
AAAATCAATGAAGTTGTCAAGAATATCTGAATAAAATAGGGAAGTATTTATACATCCAATATAATCTAATATAAACACTAATGGATAATTAATTATTTACGTAAATCTTCGATATTCTATAGTAGCAGTGTCCAGTTAGGCGCGCGCCTCACGCGCACCGCTGCCGCCACACGGAAAGGCGCCTCCCACCGACTTAATATCACAAAGACTAACTGACGCACGGGTTCAGAACGCGCGTTAAATTCGCGTGGACGAAGTCGCGGGTCGCAGTATGCTCTGATCTAGGTGTGCTAGAAGGTTGCGGAAACATCGAGAAACGACCATTTCACAGATATAAACCAGTGCCGGAGACAAGGAGTTCAGCTAATGTCCAACTGGCGAATAGTAAATATCGATAAGATAGTTTAAAGTTATAAATTTTTTAAAGTAGTGTTGTTACTGGGTATTTAAATTATTGGATCTACGAGAAGCAGTACTCTTTGTGCACAGGGTGTTTGTTCTTAATCTTCTATTAATATAACCACTTGGTATAACGTTTTTAATAACAATATCGTATAAATCGAACAACAGATCGAACAAATGATCTACCCGTAATAAGTTAATTAGAAGTGACTAGTTATTGATTAGCCTATACTTTGTTCATTTAAACTTTGCATGATATAGAACAAAAACGCCCACTGGTGGATGGCGTAGACGGGAGGCAGATTTACACAAGTGGAAAGAGTCATTGTTTAATTTATTTAGTAAGCATCGATCGTAATGAGTTTGTTGAGTGTGTTTTGATATTAATTGAATTGTATTTTGTGAGTTTTTGGTGACTAATATTAATATGTAAGTATTAAATCTAATAGATAATGTCATTAACGCCTGGAAATAAACAACCATTGATACACTTGCTACTTTGTCCATTTGACAGGGTTAGTTTTTAGTGCGTATTTGCTCTGTAGCGTATTTGCTATTTATTAGAAAAAAATGTGTGTTATCCCAGGTTGTGGGTATCCGTTTTTGGCGTTTTTTAAAACAAATAAAAATATCGGTGAATGTAAAGGGATGGGACACCCTGTATCTTCTGGACAGCAACTAACTTTCTTATTTTAAATGTAACCTATATATTTTTTTGAAATTCGGAAGGAGCGCAAACTTTCGAGTCAAAAGTTGTGTCGCACCCTAGGCTAAACCCTCAGGTTTCGGAGAAAAGTTATAAAGCTCCTTCCAGACCTTTCCCTCTGTCACTTTTTTCTTAAAATGGTAAATATCTCCGAAACCTGAGAGTTTAGCCTAGGGTGCGAAACATGTTTCTGACTCCAAAGTTTGCGCTCTTTCCGAATATCAAAAAATATATAGTGTGTTGCTTTTAAAATAAGAAAGTTAATTGCTGTCCAGGAGATATGGAACACCCTGTATATTCAACAATATTTTTAAAAAACGCCAAAAAAGGATACCAATAACCTGTGATAAAACACATTTTTCTCTGATAAATAGCAAAAGCGCTACAGAGCAAATACGCACTAAAAACTCACCTTTTATATGGGACGCACTAAGTCCAACCTACCACTGCAAAGTATAGGGTATACCTAATTATCTACAAGTTACCGTCGAGGAGTAATCACTCGTATATATTAACTTGGGCTAGGTCACGCTAAATAATTGCGGACCTTCACCGTACCTAGATCCTTTATGTTAATGTGTTAGTAGTTCATTAATTACCATATACCTACATGTAAGATATTTGTTATTTAAACAAATGTAATAAAATAAATGTAATAAAATCATAACCTACTTTTGGAACAGATCTGTTGCCCTGCAAAAGAGAATAAGGCCTCGTAAAAAACGGAATATCAAAAGTTGCATTATTTCAAAAGCTAGCGATACAGTAACATTCATAAAACCGGATGCCAAAGATTTGTAAGATATCAAGTACGTAGGCAGTAGCAAACGATGAAACCCTTATAACTGTTACTATAAAATTTTGAAAAAATGTGTTAATCGACAAATGATTAAAAAGTATATACTTTTTGTAAAAAGTAATTGTACAATTATGTACAATTACTTTTTAATTTTTATAACCTACTTGTACATACATTCTTTAAATCTGCAGCAATCAGTTAGTACATCATAACAATCCAAACACAACGATATTTATCTTTCCAAATCACGATTTATTTCCTTGGCTGCTCCGGAATACACGAAAGATCTTTCAGATAGCATTCTAATGTCAATGTTACCTGGTTAAATATACAAGGGAATCATTGTTAAAATTTGTATAATTTTATTTTAGCCCTGATTCAAATAGGTTCATTTTAAATTATTCACCCTTCGCTCGGCGGTGGCGCCTTAGTTTAAATTAAACTTTCTCCACAATACGTAATGCTCCGGACTCGGTATGCTGAATTATATAAATAATAAATTTATATGCATTTACCTAGTTCCTAGAATTTAGTTTCTTTGCTGCCAAAGTCAAAGGGTATATTGCATTTGGTTGTGTAAACACTAAAATTGTAAATTTTCGTGGGGGAGTGTTATAAAATTTTAAACAACTTTGAAAATGCGCTCCTCCTAATGCCACACGCCTAAACTTAAAAGGTATGAAACTTAGCTACATAAACAAATTAGTTGATAAGAAAACTGGTAGATGGAGCTAGTGCATCGTAGAATTTTATATGCATAGATTTAGTAGGTGATATATATGATAAATAATAATATACAACCAAAATTGTCATTCAAGAAACAAATGTGTTTAATTGGTTGCATATACAATAATCTATATACTTCTCTCATCTTTGTTGTGAATGGATATTTTCTTCTGCGGTTTAATCTAAAGAACCGACTCCTAAAAATAAGAGCATGCTACAGTAGTGATGGTGAAGACAGCTAACAACAACAAGGTAATGAGCAAAAATAAGTAGGTATAATATAATAAACATGTAACTAAAATTAAATATCATATTTCAAATCATATTAAATCCTTAATTTTAAAATCGTAATCTAAATTTAAATAATAACAAAATATATTAACAAAAATCAACATTATAAACTAACATTCAAAAAAATTGAGATGATAATACCAAGAAAAATAAATAATAATAAAAACTAAATCAACATTATAATTTCAAATGGCGTCCAAACGTGGGGCAATCAATAAATAATAAATTTACATTATAATTTCAATGGCGCCCAACGTAAGGTAATAAGTAAATAATATATATATATATATATATATATATATATATATATATATATATATATATATATATATATATATATATATATATATATATATATATATATATATATATATATATATATATATATATATATATATATATATATATATATATATATATATATATATATATATATATATATATATATATATATATATATGAATATATATGAAAAAATGCAAGGTGCCATTTTTTTAAATCTCAAGATGCGCCTTTTTCTGTGATTTTTAATGTAGTATAAAAAACTGATTTTTATTTGATAAAAAAGTAGAGTTTTGTAAAAGCTTTGTTTCAAATATTACCATATAGTACCGATGCCACTGACAAAAACTTGCTCCATTGATGGCAGTTAAAGCTTACAAAATTTCATTAAACATCTACAGCCGTTTGTAACAAGGAATATATTTATTTTTTTTTAAACAAACTTGTACACACTATATTTCCCTAATGAAGCATATTTCTACTACTTATAGTATATATAGCAAACAAGTATTATTTCACGATGTAGAATACTGCATACTTTCTAGAAAATATTTCAGTAGGTATTTGTATTGGATGAATCCCGCTCATCTCGTATGGTTATCTGAAGCGTTACGGATGTATTTACCCAGTTTGTTTCTATATTTTAAAAATATCGAATATAGCTTTTCCTTTTTATAACATCCAATTTTTGTATGTATTGGAAATGTACTATAAAATAAAATATATGTTCCCTAGAGAATAAAAAATGTTCACCAGTACGTAGCAGCAGTTCCTATATAGCAAATACAGAATAAGTTTTACATATTGGTAAATATACAGGGTGGGTTATAAACGTTTATATCGATAAGCTAACAGAATTAAATATTATAACTTAGCATTGACAAAGACCGTATTTTATTCGTACATTTCGAAATTAAATAAGGTTACTAGTTACTATTTAAAAATTAAGTATAAATTTCACCTATGTCTATTCGTGACGGTGAAGATTTTTCTATGAAAAAAGTCAAGCTTTTGATTGGTTTAAAATTGCAGGTGTGGGGAAACACTTTATATTATCAAATTATAATGTCGCAACTAATTTATCATAATCTTGGATATGGCTGATTTAAATGAAACGCCGTAATAAATAATTCAAAGGGGTAAATACTGATACGAAATTGCGGCCACAGTCGAATTATTAATAAACACGCATTGTAAACCTAAAAGGGGTTATGAAAGTTACACAACGAGGGCTTTAGTTAGGGCTAAATGCTGGTTATGTATGTACATGTACATACATATACAATGCAAATTTTATAACGCGAGTCTCGATCGTAGTAGCTGAAAATCTAATTTGTGCTCACAATAGAAAAATTACGAAGCAGAATTCCAAGCCTGGGCGTTACAAAAGTCGTTGAAATCATGAATACAAAATAGGTTTCGTGTCGGCTCTTATTGTCATTAAATAAAAATCACTTTAAACGACGATTGTGCTATTTTTTTAAATAAAATTGAGTATGCGAATACATAACAAAGTTGTGTAGTCAACGGCAACGACCGGTACAAAATATAATATTTTAATTTAAAAATTCGAATCATATTTCTGCCTAGAATATGCTTAGGCTATCGACAGAATACAAATGTGAGCATCTGAAAAATACTAATTTCTTTATTTCATACTAGAGCTTTAGATTTACATATTGTATGGATTTTGTATTTAATATTTGATAGAAAATGATTCGCAGTTGAAAACATACTTTCTCACAAGTATAATTTATACTATTATCTTAAAAGGTCGTAACTTATAAGACCCTTATTATACTTTCACTTTTGCATTTTACCTCCTGATTATTTGCATCCTTGAGAATAAGAATATTAGATTAGTAAAAAATCATATTCTATATAGTCAATTGCAATGATAGAATGATTTTCTAAATAGGAAATTTCATAAACCAAATAACTAGAAGATAGAACTAGCGTTTATTTCCTGTGCTTTACAAAAAATAAACCAGGTACTGACCTCCAAGCCGCGAAAATATGTTTTTTTAATTTTTTTTAACTAATCCTTCACGTTCAGATATGGGAATTGTAGGATTACTGAGTGAATGAATTATTTAAATTAATAATTCACGTTCAGATACGGGAATGAATTAATATGAAAATAAAACTTAAGTATCTCACAAGAATATGATTAAATAAACAACTATAACGGCTTCTAATATGTATGTGTAGTTCAACGACCGGCAACCCTGACCTTCACAATGTTTTTCATTGGCGTAGCCATTTTTTCTTCTTAGGGGGGTGAAAGTAGAAGGTTTTTATATGCATATTTTCAACACCAGAGCTGAAAATGAATGCAAGTTTCCACACCACTCATAAGTATTGCTTTCAGCGCGTTACCATTTGTTAGTGGGTGGCTCGCTAGTAGCTATATTTCCCACAAGAAACAAAAATAATATGTACAAAACAGCTAAGTAGCCGTGAAAAATAAACTTTAAAACGGAAAAATAAAATAAATACACTTGCAATACTTGCAATTGAAATACAGTCATATTTATTGTGTACCTACTTACACAATAAACCTACCTAACCTACCAAATCGCCATCACTCAACGCCGATTTACTTTGACTCAATGCTTTAACAAAGATCAGAGCTTGTTTGTTAATAGGTACCTACATAACTAAACCGAGACTAAATACAACACATTTATAAAAATAATTACAAATGCAATACATACCTACCCACCAGCTTCTCATCGCAAAGCGATTTCCAATACACACACTTTTTACAGCCAATCAAAATTAGAAACTGACCTTGAGGTATTTTACCGCCATTGTAAATTTTCATTTCATTCGTGGCTAGGTAGGTAAACGGTTTTAATTTTATAAACAATCTATAGAATTTTTAATTTTGCCCTCTGATGTAAATTTTTAATTTGTGATCTATGATGGTAAGTATCTACATAAAAATAAAGTCAATGAGCAATAGGTACTTACTTATGTAATAGACCAGAGGGCGTTTCCAGTTTTCGTAAATCCCAATAAAACGCCTAACTTATATCATTGTATTTATAACCTAGCGGCCTCAAGCACTGGAATATTTTTTGGATAAAATTATTTGAGAAATGTCTTAAGTGGAGGAGGTACCTATTAGTATCTACCTCGGTATGCGTCAGTACCTACTTCGAGCAGCCCATAAATCAACTTTTTTTTTTTTTGTTAAAAACGAACAAAAGTTTTTGCTAACCGCTATACTTTTCTAACTTATTTTTGCCATATTTTTGTAACCGCCTTTTTTTATTTCGACTCTCGTAGCGGTGTGTACCTACATAGGTAGGTATATAAATAATATATAGGTAGGTAAACGTCTTGTTTCGCCGTTTTGACTTTTTGTGTAAGCTCCAGGATAGAAACAATTGAAAAAACCGGACATAAAATTTACCTACCAACACAAGGAGGTAAGTAGGTATCTCTGAAAATACATAAATACCTAAGTATCTGTACTGAAAATAAATAATTAGTTTATTTTTAGTTACAGGACTTTTTTGTTTCGTCAGAGGTACCACCTACCTACACCGCTCAGATAATAAAAATAACCGTATTATATTGTATCACAATAACATTTAAACATCACTATATATATATACGCGAATATCTCAACCAATGCAGATTATACCGTTGCAGATTATAGAAATGAGCGCAATACCCGCAAACCCGCCACTGTAAGAGATCCGAACGGTTGAGAGTCCATAGGGACTGTCAACCTAAACACAGACGGCGCGTCATTCCAATAACTTAAAAAGAGATACACTGTTCGATCACCCAGTATTCCGTCTACGGTAGAGCGGCGTTGCCGCTTTTAACTATAAAAATAAATGTTTAGGGAATTTCCATAATTTAAAGTAGACGAAAATAAATGTAAAAATGGCTGACATCTTGGGCTATAATATATTATTGTATGCACAATAATTCTTTTATGACATTCATAAATAATATATATAATTTTTATATAGTATTGTGGATTATGATAGTTTAATTGAATATTGAGAAATTTGAGAATTACATGTGGCATTACTGCGCGGTATCTTATATGCGGTCAGTTAACTACACATACATATTAGATAAGCTTTAAATAAATTATTTTATTACTTTCCTGTTAATTTTTTGATGTTTTTAGTAATTTAATGTACAGTGTGTCCCCGGATTGGGTCCCTGGAAAAGGAAAAACTTTTTTATTATCGAATTTACGAAACAAAGTGATTCTTATAAAAACGTCTGCTTGACCTAAAACTTCCACATATGGCATTATTTTGCAAACATTTGATAAGGGGTGTTCAGAATTTACAAAAGTGTAAAAAAATAATAAGAGTAAAGTAAGTTTATCTATTTTTAGAACTATAGCAAGATTAAACTTAAAACAATTGAACAGAATGAAAAAATATGTTGAATTATAAAATCTTAAAACACGTCTCACACAAAACATCTTCAAAAACACGGATTTAATTATTTTTTGTTTTAATACTTACTGATACTGAAAAAAACTTTCAATTACAAACAAAATAGTGTAAAGGTTTAATTTATTTTAATTATGAAGCACATAATTAATAACTGACCGCAAAAAAAAACATTGAAAAATGTAAACAAAAATTAGATGCAGCTCCTTTAAACAATGCGACAGAGATGATATTGAAATAAAAAAAAGTACAAATGCAGACTACAGTTGCCTGAATATCTCTTGAAGAAGCCTTGAAGAGAACAGAATTGTGCGCAGAAGTTGAGAGCGATACAGTTGAATAATAATTTTAAATATTTAACGTTTTTTTCCATTATCTTCCGAAAATGTTATTTGTAAAAATTGATATACTTAAATCAACTCATACTTTTTTTTACACCTGAAAATTCTGAACACCCTTTATAAAATTTTATAAAATAATGCCATGTACGGAAGTTTTAGGACAAGCAAGCCATTTTATAAAGAATAACTTTTTTCGTAAATTGGATATTAATCCAGAATCCAAATACACTTTCTTAACTTCCAAACACAACAAGTTACAACTGTTTACAATGATAAATCACTACTGAACACTTTTAATTACTTGTTACTTGATCTTGTCTCTATGAACGTTTAAACTAGATTGGTCAGTCTGGCCCTGATGTAATATTTTCAATGTTCTGGAAAGTTCTAGAAGCTTCTCGATTATTCCATCCCATTCTAGATTGTTCTCACTTGTTCTATCTTATTCTAAAATATTCTCATTTATTCCATCCCATTTTAGCCTGTATAGACGTCTCGAAGTCTCGGTTTCAATATAGGAAATATATCCGCTTTGCATTCAGTGATGTTTTGCGAATGTAACTGCCTCCCATTTGGATTAAGTATTGCGCATTATTGTGTTCGAAACTTCACACCTAAAATATCCTAAGACAATAAAAGATTTTGTTTGCTGTCTCTTTTTGATCATGTATCAAAAGGGATAGAGCATCAAATAGCGATTATTTATTTATTTATATTTAACAATCTGTTTGTCCCAATCTGGCAACAAAATGGCTTTCTATTATAGAACTAAATAATTTAGCAATAAAGATTTTGATTATGGCAGGGAAACTTAGGCTCTTAGTTATGTCCCCTATAAATTATATCGCTCCCATTTTATTATTGTAAAATATACATGTTTTTGAATTAGGTAGTGCTTTTTAATTTTTTTTAAAATTATATATATTAAAAACGGTAAACTTTAAGAATAGGAAACCTTTATGAAAGTTCACCTAAAAATTGACAAGAATCCAAACCACCATTGCATGGGCTAACCATGCTAACCAAATAATGACTGACTTTTGTTTCTTTGGATTACATATTTAGAAATAAATATAAACTCAATCAGCAATGATGAACAACATGCCTGAGAACGTGCAATCTATCTAATTTTTTTATGTTTCATTAATGTTAAACCCTAATTGTGTGTATAAAACTCTTTGTCTCGTAATGTATTCAAAGTCTCGTCATTATTATTATTAATTATGCAAATGCTCAATATTTGCGGTTGAGGAAAAACAGAAGGTATTTCAATAGTCCTACTAAATAAGGGAGCATAAAACAATGACAAATATTGAGTGACCTAAATAAATATTGACGAGGAAAGTAAGGGAATGACTGATAGCAAACATTTCGCACTTTCAAGCCACAATATTATTTCAGACACTGTTAGAATTACGAAAATAACAAACCACATGATAGATGTGTTATGGTAAATGTCGTTAGATTTACGTTAAAACGTTGTAATAATTAATTAAAAAGAAATCATCAGGAAAGTTGTAAATATAAATCTGAATAAAAAATATCTTTTCGTCAATTTTATTTGAGTTTGTTTTAAGCAGTTTTGTAATAAATCTGAATTAAAATATATAGATATTTTGGCTAATTTTTATCAGTTTTAGGCAATGTTCTTTTAAGCGCAAAATGCATTTTTTAATTGCACAACAATAAAGATTTTTTACAAAAGCAAACAATAAATTCACTTATAGGCTAGTTATCTTAAACAAATAAAATATTTTTAACAAAAAAACCAGACCGACCTCAAGAAAGTCTATTCTAAAAAAACTGCACTAAAAGTAAAAATAAATATCAATTATCAAATACAATTAATTTATTAGACCAATAATATACTATTATTGTTATTCTGGTAGGATCCCAAGGTCTTCAAACATATAACGAAAGTATACAGAATACATTTCTGTAAAAATATTTAATTTGCTTATTGGATACTTACTCTTACTACTTCCCTGTTGAATCCTTCTTATTTTTTTGTATGGGCGCCAGCTCTATGAACATAAATTTTTAAATTTAATTGAAGAATCACGTCAGAGTCATGAGCACTCTCTCGTCTTAGAGGGGTCCAATTAGGCTTATAAGTTTTCTTTTGTGATAAAATTTCTTTCAATAATTTGTTGATAATGAATGTTAACGACTCATCATCATTGAATTTAAACTGTATGCAATTTTTTATTAATATGTTTGATTGTGATTTAAATCTATTTATTTCTCTGAAATTCCAAAACAAGAAAGAAAGAAGCTGTGATTGCATATAATTATGTTTATTATAAGATATTGTTAATGTTAAACGAAATTGTTACTAATTACATGGGACCAAGTCCTCTGAAACAATATTCCCTAAAATTAGAAAATTTAGATTATTTATTACCTTGTTGTAAAATGAGTTAGTCTTGTTGTAAAAGCCACAAAACTTGTCACTTCAGATTACACTTATACGCGAACTAGTGAACAGCTGCCGGGCTCTAGTGGTGGTGTCATCTAGCGGGATATCGCTGCAGTGCCTCTGGAATGCTGACTGCCTTGGCTGGTATGTCTTCTGCGCCTTGGGATTTATCTACCCTCAAATTTTTCTTACTTGCAGCTGGGCTGTAGCTTCCAATCTGATATCACTTGCTAATCACTGTGGAAATTTGTTTCCTGTTCTTGTTGTATATTAACTGCAATTTTCCTCCACTGGGTTGGGACGCTACCAAGCTTCTCCCTTTTTAATTCGTAAAATCGACATTAAATACTTATATATGCAGTTTTACTGCTTCAAGACCATATGTTCCAAAATTGGGGCCTTGTGGTACTTCAAATGTTATATTTGTTGACTTAGAATCATGATTAGAAGAAGTTTCAGAAATGATAAGACAACCTGGTACCAATAAATTTGTTGAGCAAAATTCGATGATCAACAGCTTATGAAACACTTTAAAGAAGTTGTGTATATAACACATGGAATTGAGTATTATTTTCCATATTTTTCAGCGATAAATTGATCATGCAGTTGAAGTGCAGCTGCAGTGAAGAAATTATATCTGACTCAACGGTAATGCAGAAGAAGTTAGTAGTGGAATATTTATCCATCCATGCTGATCGTTAGAAATTTGTCCTTAGATATGTGGGTAAAAGCTGCTATGTAATGCAGTTTCCATAACTTTTGCGAAGTTATTTATTACAGTTATTGGTCTATAATTTTCGAAGCTTCTTGAAAATCTGGCAAACTCTTGATCCTTTCCAAATATTCGGGGAAAAACGTATACAGAGATAAGTTAAACAAAATTTTGAAATTGTTGCTTTCGAAATTAATTTTCATACGTAGAAGAAATATAATATTCTGACATTTTCCCAATAATTTCTTTCTTGTTTACATTTACTGGGCTAATGTATGCCTCTAAGACATGGTTTATCGCAACTGCCTAATTTCAGCCCGACACGTAGCGTACTATAAAGTCCACATCAACTTCCAGTACCGATGCGTGGCGAAGTCCCTGCGTCGTCGGTCTGGTTGGGATGCTTCCGACGCCTGCTGTAGATCCACAGGTTATCCTGGCTGCCAGTGAACCGCGAACGTCCAGCTGTGACGTCACGCACCGTGTTCTAAGTGCAAGTGATTCGACACCAGCAGAGGGTGAGTGCCCATAATGTTACTTTCATTGTGTGCCAGTGATCGGCTATTCATCAACTTTTATTGCGTTATCTTTCCGAGTACAATGCCCCGATAAAATCCTTTTATTTATCCTGTCAGCTTTAAGGGCCCCACTTATTTTAAAAACAAATGTAGTTTGAGGATTATACTAAAAATCTTCTCTCTGCTGAATGTTTGTTTTAAATTAAGTTTATTTACAAAATTTTCAAAATATGAATAACAGAAGCAGGTTTACTTGACATATGGGGCTGTAAAATGTAAAAAATTATGAGTTATAAGTATGTAGCGACTGAAAAATAAATCAAACATAATTATTTCAAAAACTACACTCGATTAAGATATGTCATATACTAAAAATATGAGCCTCTTTAAAACAAAATCAACATGGTTTGTGATAAAATCGTCGTGGGAATACCAGAAGAATGATAACATATCAAAGAATTACATTTGTAAATTTTTATAGGATATTTTTATTGCCACAGTTTCCGTCGTAATATCTACCACCGACATAAAATGGCACAAATTTATAAATATTCTTTGAATAGACTCGAGTGGCTTTGTGTAACATTCGCAAATATGATTCCAAACCAGTGAGCAATATTCAAATATGTAGGCAGATTCTTTAAAACTTCATTGTCGTGAATACCCCGATTTACTTCAATCACGAAACCCAACCAATATCTTTATCGAGGAGGAAACAGCCAATCAAAAAATATTTAGAATTTAATGTTCGATAAATTGCATTATACTTACAATTTGCTCCTAAATGGATATTGGAATTTTGTGATTTACATACCTTCGATCTATCTCACCAGAATAGTTAGTGTCGATCTAACGCCATATACTCATCGAAATGGGTATATCTTATAATTCATACGTAATACCGTATGCTACTTAATCCTACAAGCAAATAGTTTTTTGTTTTGTTCTGCGGTCCCTGTGGAACATGAAACAAGTTGACGGATATCTACAATTTGTGACCAATTCGTGAAATGTCTCATAATCATAATTACGCTTTCTTTTAATCACCAGTCCATGAAATCTGTCTCAAAAGTCTCAAAATTATGAAATAAAAATGGGAGAAAACACAAAATAGCTGATAGAGATGATGCAGCGAAATGGGGGCAAATGAGGCAAACAGGATAATGGGGCGATAGGAGCAAAAATTTTAAATTACTTGAACTGCACATAAATGGGCTTTTCTATACAACTGCAACAAAATCCTCTTCCCTTAACAACAAGAATTGAAGTACATAAAAACTAACTTCTCTTTAACATCATTCTGGATGATGATTCAGAAGACATCATATAGATGACATCACTGACGATATTTATATTATTTATAACAAAAATATCATGTAGTAAAGGGTGAATATGGGGTTTTTCTTATAATTAAAATGAAACAACCTTGCTCCTTTAGAATCAATCTCAATCTGTTTTATTTATTAAGCCATGCATATAATTAACAAATGCTTATTCAGCAAGACAATTACCTTAGTGCTAACTTATTATAAATAACCTAGTTTAATTTGCTGTCAAAATTATATTCTTCTAATAATAATCGAAATTTGGTAAGTCTACTAGAGGGATTATTCAATCCAAGAAGATAAACAAGAGGCCTGTGGTCCGCAACAAATACACCTTTCACATATCTCATTTTGTAAAACAAAGCATTCTTCTTTTGTGCCGATATTAAAATATTTTATTACTTCATGTCTGGCCGGAATACAAGTATAATTCTCGTATTTCGACTGAATAGACGTTAATATTTGTTTACTATTTACAGTGAATGATAACAGGAAGTTTTCATAGTCTAATTTAGCAAAGTATCGCATACAAAAATCTGTCCCAATTAAACCATTCACACTTTCCTCAAAACTGTTGATCAGCAAAAACTCGTGACACAGTTTTGCACCGTTTATATTTAAACATAAGTTCGCCGAACCTTGCGAAATTATTACCCCAGAAATTCCATTAATTTTTGTTTTATTTGAATAACTTATTTCTTCTGCTTTGTCTATCACGTTTTTAAAAATTACACTTATTGAAGCCCCTATAACCAGCAACATTTTTAATTTTCTATCTTTATATTTCACATAAATAAAATTAAGTCCGTTAGTATTAAACATAAATGGGTCAGAAATTTCTATATTTTTATTCACATGGGCCTCGAAAAAATTTTTCATTTCTATTTTGCGGATAATTTTGATTTCTATCGGTATTATTAAACTCCTCATTATTCGTATAAAGTATACTGTATCCAACGAGAGAATGGACTTGCACTCGAGCGAAAATTCGTCTGTTTTGGTCAGATCTCCGCCCCTTAGAACATTAGTTCAACGCCCTCAACGTCTTAATTGGCTCAGCAGGTAGCCAGGGCCGGCGCCTGGGTCCGATACCTACCTGGTACCTAATTATATAAAGTATCTACTACTGCCTACCTATTCACAGTTTGTATTTGTAGTCTCGCAAGTACGGTTATTTTAGTTGTGTTGTTTACGGTTGTGAAATAAGTTTTAAATCTATTATAAGAATGGCAGCAGCCAGAGATGAGATAAATCCACCATTATCGCCAATTAAGAAGAATAAAAGAGGCCAGGTAAAATGTTTTCATGTCTTCAAAATAAAATTTATTTCACCTACTTACGAAATTATTTCATCGAATGACGGTCCTGCGTAGCTCGTTACAGAGCCCCTCCTCTTTAGTCGCCGATGCGCAAAGCAAGTCCATTCTCTCGTTGGATAGAGTATAGTCTTTGATTTGAATTATTAACAAAGAAACTTCCTCTGGTGCCATACTGTCCCCGTGGTGAATAATTATTATTTAAGCGAGAACCTCTTGCTCTAATATTATTATTATTTTGAAAACTTCGAAAAGAGTTTCACCTAAAATTATTTCCACCCCTATTACTTCGAAAATTATTACTTTTTCGGCGCCTATTATCACAACAGTTATCTTGTTGTAAGTAATTGCCCCTACCTCGCATGTGAAATAAAGGTTTTGAATTTGCTTGACCAAGATTTTCGTCAATTGCCTCGCTAAGAGTGTCGTAATTTCCCGCTTTGACAATGGTTCGCAGCCCATAATTTTGAAGGCCGTTGGCAAAAGAGCTTATAGCGATTTTTTCATTAACTGGCCTGAAAATATCCATTATTTCAGAGTTACCCCCAGACTGAGATATTGTGAGGTCAACCATTAGCCCTTCAATCGTTTTCCCAAATTCTTCTACAGACTTTGACCCTTGAGATACATTATTTAATTTAGAAGATAATGCGGTGGCGGATTTTTTAATGATAAAATGAAGCCTGAGATCTGTAATTAACAATTCGTTTGAAGCATAGGATGATTTTAGCCTAATACTAGCACTCTCGGACAAACGCGTTTTCAGTACATATGTGGTTAACAACAACTTGAATGTTGAACTATGAAATAGCAATAATAATAATAATAATAATAATAAAATAATTCAATAAACATATTCGTACTAAAACTTATTTAACTAAAAAATTCACAATATTACCTTTTCTCCATGATGTTAAAGAGAAGTTAGTTTTATGTATTTCAATTCATATTAGAGTACAAAATAGGAAGGGAATAATACTGTTTGCCCCCATTTCACTGCATCCTCTACCAACTATTTTGTGACTTTTCTATTTTTATTTCTCAATTTTGGGACCTTTGAGACCAATTTCATGGATATAAGTACTACGCAGGGGCTGCTTTCCTCAGCAATTATTCCTACTGGACGTAAAAATACTACTTAGTACCACCTCATGTCCCTAGACGATATCGTAAACTTCCTAATTGGGAAAACACGAGGTAAGTAACCTTTATTTTCCCCGAAGATAACAGTAAAACTAATAATAAACCTTGTAAATAAGATACGTATAAGGAAGTTCGTTGATAAATTACCACCAGCAGAGTTACCCCGTGGTAGAATCCAAATAGATCACGCCATTGGCGTAATAGCCTAAATATACCGTTACAACCTATTTAAGAACAATTTGTTAGTACACCTAAGGTCTAAATGATCTAGATTCATTTGAAATGCCTCGCAATTCTCATAGGAATTTATCTCTGCAAATAATTTGGGAATAATAGTTTTTGGCATATCATAACTTCGCTTAAATCATCTATTAATACTACAAATAGCGACGGCGTCGGTCCTAGATTCGACGCCTCGGAGCTCCAGATGTGGCCAAATAATTAGAAGAATTAAAACCATTATTAACTTCCTATTGTTCTCTTTGTCTTAAGTAAGAATAATGAAGTTTTTGAGCTGAAATATTGAAGCCAAATTTGGTAAGTTTGATCTATCCTGTCAACCGGTTTGCAAAATCTGTGAATATCACGTCCCTGTTTATATCAGACCTCTGATATAAATTGAGTAAATATCGTTAAATTGGACGTTGCCGGAATTAGTAATAAGAGTAATAAATACACGATACAACCTTGCACAATGAATGAATGTATACCGTCCGGCCCGGAAGTGAACTTGTTTTTAAGGTTATTGGCTGCATTATTTCCGAAAATGTATTACTTGCATATATGGCTAAACTTGCAAAAAAATATAAGTCATCATCTTTATATGGTCGGCTTGGCTTATTCAATTGTATGTTGAAAATTAGGAGAAACGTTGATATTACGAAATTTATGAAATTAAGGACCTTTCTAAAAAAGAAAAATGTTAAATTAAAGGTGGCAAAGTTCTGATTTATATTTAGCACCCTTGAGAACAGTATATAAGCCACTAAGAAAT
>CAXKVY010007716.1:0-29607 GCA_964058915.1 Tetropium fuscum
ATTTAATTTATTGTCAGTCGATGTGTTCCACATAGTGTGTACAGTGGGATGGAGCGAAAATATGAAAAATGTAATTTCAAATGCCTGTGGCTCTCGATTGTGTATATAGGGGAAGGAGGGGTAAAACCGGGTAGCGAGGCAGCGCCGGGTACCAGATTAACATTTGATTTAAAAGGTTAATCGCTGGAAAAGGTTTTATTGAGGTAGGTGTTCTTATTTTACTATATTTTAATGTTTCTGCAAATGCTTGTAGACAAGATAATTTTCAAAAAATAAGTAGCATGGGATAACACGATAACTGTAAACATTGTCTAAGGGGAAAACATGACTTTGTAGGTTATGTGTTTGTCAGAAATTTTCCCTAAAGATATTATCTCAAAGAGAGATTGCCAACTTATATTAACAAAACATGAACTTTAAATATCTCGAAGCCCTTGGGACTGTCAGATAACCCAATTCCAAATAATACGTCCATCGACGTAAGGAGGTGGAAGCAAATCTAATATTTGTTTCTAACATCCCAGACCCCTGCCGGCGTCCAGCCCCTCAATTGCCACGTGCCTACTGCGCGTGGATGTTTGGCTGGACCCGGGCATAGGGATAATCCGGGATGTCTTAAAAGTATTAATTAATTCCAAAATACATCCCTTTATTTGATTTTATTTGATTTTGGGCACATCGGCTGGGGCGCGATCTGGTGCTACCCGGTCGTGTCCCGTGGTTGGATACTATTTTAGAACGTCGATTTTGTAGAAGTTTTTCATAGTTTCAATTTAGCAGGTCATTTGGGGATAGAAAAATGTAATTGGTATGTTTATTACAGCTAAAGAACCATGACAGACTTATTTAGGATGTCTGATTGTCAAAAATTCTCCGAAGAAATCATGGAAAACCCGATTTTGGCTTTGATTCCGGGAATTTCGGGATTTGCTGCTAAAGCAGCAAGCGATGAAGCAGCAATCTCCTACAATCTTCGCCAATCAACACTACCTGGTTCTGCCCCTCCCCCCTGCACCTAAAAGTAATGCATGTAAATTTTTAGCCAATGCATTTTTTAGCCATTTTCTGATTTTTAATATTATTTAAAATTTCTTTAATAGTTCTCTACAATCCGAAAATCCAAATAAAATATATTCGAGTTCCTTGGTAATTAGAATTTTGTGTCAAAGACGTCCAATTCTGTGAAATTGACGAGATTCGGGACAAATTTTAAATTTCCTAAAAAAATGTTTTACAGACCTATTTTCAGATTGATAGAGAATTATTTAAAAGATGGAATTAATGATATAAAAATATCATAAAAACAGAAAATTTGCCGTTTTACTAATTTTCAAGTCACTGAAGCACCACGTAATGTTAACCGGTTTGGTTAAAAATTGACACAGGCATTTTGCAATTTTCATATTTTTCATTCCAGCCTAATGTACAGTTAGCTTGTTCTTCATTGGCTTGACATTGTGACGCCTATGAAATTGAAAACTATATTTTTTTGCATATCTCTCTCTTCTCGCACTGTAATATTCATATTAGGTAGGTCGGTACTTGAGTCAATACCGGTAGCGGTAAAAAAAAACAAAATTCCGGCATTCTTGTAGCAAATGTAAAACGTAATAAGTTTGTATGCTCTGGTCATTCCACAAAGGAAGTTGTCTGCCATCGTTGCATAGATGCTGATTCGGGAGTGACTTATTATCATATCAGTATTTCTTGTGTATAGTAGCAATAATAATATTTGTTAACAAATACCTGATTTTATTGTATAGGTATATAATTGACAACTGATATGTTTACTAAGTATGGTATTCTTGGAGTAAATAAACATTGAACACATAATTTGTTTTTTTTCTTTTCTTAATGGGGTATGTATTGTACCTCGCCCAGGAATTCGTGTAACTTTTTGAGCCTCGTAATCTGAAGGTTAAGTATTAGTAATTAGTTTGATGTAAAATGTTTTTAAGGAAAAATTTTTTCAAAACATCTGTAAAAGAAAATATGCTTCTCTCACAGATGTTTCAGAAGCAAAGCGTTTGAAAATAACGGGACCGTATATTTTCCGATTATTACTAGGTTTCGGTAAATATGAGATACCGATATTAATATTTTGTAAAATAACATCATCAATATCATATTCTATACGCCAACAAAGATGTATAGAGAGGCACAAAAGCCACATCTCGCTACAGTTATTCTTGAAGCGTCACGGCGGCTATCCACAAAGATCGTTGTAATCGGCAAAGTAGGTATCTGTAGTTCAGGAGATAATAGAGATTGAACGCATTAATATTTCGTTAATAGATGCATTACTGACCATTGGCATTGGTAATGTCAGTGCGTCAGTTGAGTGACTATAATTTTGTTTCTACAATAGTAGATTTTTGAAACAGGACGTTATCCTTGATAAATCAAATAAAAATTTTGTTTACTGGCAAATGTAAAAATTTTATATACCTAAATGTATCCGTCAGTCAAATAGAGGGTTGGAAATAATGCTTTGCCAAATTTAATAAAAATACAATGTCAAAGAGTAGGTAAGATCTAAAATGCTTACAGTTAAATGCAATTACTTACAACTAATCATCTTTGACCTTTTCTAATCAAATTGTTGCAAGCTTAGAATGGCTTTAAATGTTCTCCAACTTTTCCAATGTTAGCGGAAACTTCCCAGTGATATTTTCGTAGATAATTAACCCGGAAACGCACCCCCACTAGTTTATAACAGTCCAGCGGCCCTACACTTACTAGTAAATATGTACACTGTCCGTATAAGCAAATAAATATACAAATATTGCAGCAAAATATATTCACAAGTTTTCTTCCCACCCGTACGGCGAGTATCACGTCAGCCTGGGAGGTGAGAACGGCCGATGCAGGACGGGGGGATTACTGGGGCTGGGTGGGGCGATCCGCACGATCCCCCCATGGGGATGGCCCCCGTGCAGATTAGTATGCGGCGATCGTGCACCCAGCCTGCTCGGCGAAGTAACTTGAATCCTCAGCGGGGCATTAATCTGGGACGGGTTTAATTGATGGCCCAATCTCAGGGGCAGGGGAGTTTCAATTTTCATACTCTCCGAGTGCGGGATCCGCAAATTATCCGCTATTCGGAGGTTCATCGGGGGAGAGTGCTGGAGCGAGGTCTGCGGGGGAGAACTATCTACCCTTATGGGGCTGATCTTCCCCATTCGGTAGTCGGTGTTAGAGTCTACATCGATCGGGCTTTCGTTCGAGGTCAGTCTCAGGTTGACGGCGGCGTAATTTGAAGTGGTGTCCACGTTTATGGGAGAGTCTGGTGTCCTCAGTTTCCGGTCCAGCCGGAAATTTGGAGGAGTCGGACTTTGTCTATCCAAGCGAAAGCTGGGAGATGTGTGGGTGCCGAAGCGGAACTGCGCTGGCATGGGTCCAGGAGAGTGGGCTCCGAAACGAAAGGAGGTTATTGGGTTGGGGGACGTTGCTCCGAAATGCAGTGGACCTGGGGAACTGATTGGGGGAGAATGGGCGCCTAGAGAAATGTCGGAGTCGCTTTCTGATGGGGTCGGGCTTAGAGGTGGCTGTCTGCCAGAACCACCGTGGTGTGCTAGCTGTGCTGCAAGTTGTTGCTGCTGCATCCTGAAAAGAAAATCCATTTTAGTTATATTTCGATGTACTTATTAGATCTATTTTTTCGATATTCAAATGTTGCTAGGCAAAGTATGGTGGGGGTCAAGTTGCTAAAGCTCCTTATTTCATGAGAAATGCAAAGAAAAAGTACCTGTGTCATCCAATTAAAATAATTTTCTGGTATGAATAATAAAATTACTGTAATATAAACCAATGTGTGAGACGACTTCTACAGTTACGTAGTATACATTCATATATTTGACTACTTTTACTAGTTTTAAGTTTCTATTCTTGGATATATAGGTCTCTCTCTTTTAATGAACTCCTAGGCAGTCATATTGGAATTTGTTAGAAAAGATTGTACAAGATTTTACGCATTTTAAAGTTTAACATCTTCTGGATAAATGTATGCCTAATGCTTTTATATATAATATATTCAGATAGAACAAATATAAATAGTAGAGTAGGTTTGCATTTTCTATGAATTAAAGTTCCGTCAAAACTAATGTCACATAAAGTGTCTCTGAAAATGATGAAATATTAATAATTTAAATTCTAGTATAAAGGATTAATAAAATAAATCGTACATCACTCTGAAGTTCCTCAATGAAGGCGAACTTGTACAACTTCTAAGTGATTCGTTTCTGTATATATGTCCAGATATACAACTGGTAAGTGTGTGTCTTCCTTTGATTATTCATCTATGTATTTGATTATTTCTCTGTCATAAATTACTACCAACCCAAGATTTCTTTTCACATAATAATATATATATATATATATATATATATATATATATATATATATATATATATATATATATATATATATATATATATATATATATATACATATGCATATATATATAATATATATATATATATATATATATATATATATATATATATATATATATATATATATATATATATATATATATATATATATATATATATATATATATATATATATATATATATACACATATGTATATATATATATATATATATATATATATATATATATATATATATATATATATATATATATATATATATATATATATATATATATATATATATATATATATATATATATATATATATATATATATATATATATATATATATATATATATATATATATATATATATATATATATATATATATATACATATACATATATATATATATATATATATATATATATATATATATATATATATATATATATATATATATATATATATATATATATATATATAAATTATCGCACCACGTTAATATATGCTAAAATTTGAGGTCTCATAACTTTTTTACTTTTAGTCCAATTTTGATAATTTTTTTAGAATACTGTAGATAAAACGACTAATTTCAACTTGCATATCCAGTCTTTTGTTAACTGAGGACTGAGGGTTTAGGTATTATACAGGGCTAACTAAAAGGTTGTTATATAACCCTAATTTTAAAACACTCTGTGGAATAATTTCGTAACCAAATTCTTTAAAAATACCAATTTTTGTTAAGAATCATTCCTTTCCTACATTTTGTTTTTTGGTCCATGTCTTTAGATGCATTGGTTCAAAATTATCGCACCATACAGAAATCAATTGAAAAAACTTTCATGATGAGAAGAAACATTTTTTAATTAACAAGAAAACAAAGGAAAACAAAGAAATAAAATTATGTGAGCTGATCCCTAGTAGGTTGTGTTGCTAGAGGTGGCTCGGATTATAGCCTGAATCCGCCGTGGCATACTTCTAATGAGGTTTTGAATGACGGGTTGAGGAATATTATCCCACTTATGAAAAGTAACCTGTTCCAGCTGTGGGAGGTTCTGTGGGGCTGGTAGACGTCGTCTCACTGCTCTCTTAATGATGTCCCATAGGTGTTCAATGGGATTTAAATCCGGGCTTCGTGCGGGCCAGTTCATAACATAAATATGGACTTCATTCAAGTACCTACTCAACACAAATTCTTGCTACATGTGGTCTTGCATTATCTTGCATGAATATGAAATCAGGACCAATAAACGGAGCATATGGCATTACATGCTCCTGGAGAATGTTCTCTACGTAGTATTCCGCATTCATTGCCCTTGCATGAATAGGTACTAACTCCGTCCGGCCATCGAAAGAAATACCCGCCCAAAACATTTTGGAGCCACGACCAAAGGGTTCGTTTAGAACGAAATTGAAGGCAGCTTCCCTTTCCCCTTGTCTTCTATACACACGTTGCCGCCCATCACAAGAATTTAGGCTTATTCTTGTTTCATCGGAGAATAGGACTTTCCTGCAGTGATCGATAGTCCAATTTTCATGTGCTCGTGCAAGTCGTAATCGAGCTACCTTCTGAGCCCTGGTAAGTTCTGGTGCCTTTATAGGCCTTCTACTGATCAAACCTGCCTCCCGTAGTCTTCTTCTTACAGTAAGAGCAGAAACTTGAACATTTCTAACCATCTCAAGTTCACTCTTCAATTGCGAACTTGTTGCTGTCCGATTTCTTAAAGTATTTTGGCGGAGAAAATGGTCATCCCTAACATTCGTCGCCCTTTTTCTACCCTGCCCATGTCTCCTGGAGTGAGAACCAGTTGCCCTGTGACGTTCTAACATTCGACTTATTGTCATAACATACATTATTTTAAATTGCTGAATGTTCCTCAACACCGTATTGTTTTTAAAAATATGTCAAAATGAGATTGCATACACCCAATCATTGTTTTTTGGTTGACATACGCCGCCTACGTTTTACATATCACTTGTAACAGCAGAGTAAATTAACAGTAAACTGTTGGTGACAAATTCATTTTGCTCTTAAAAATGAACCAATGTATCTAAAGACATGGACCAAAAAACAAAATGTAGAAAAGGAATGGTTCTTAACAAAAATTTGTATTTTTAAAAAATTTGGTTACGAAATTATTCCACCGAATGTTTTAAAATTAGGGTTATATAACAACCTTTTAGTTAGCCCTGTATAATACCTAAACCGTCCTCAGTTAACAAAAGACTGGATATGCAAGTGGAAATTAGTCGTTTTATCTACAGTATTCTAAAAAAATTATCAAAATTGGACTAAAAGTAAAAAAGTTATGAGACCTCAAATTTTAGCAAATATTAACGTGGTGTGATAATTTTGAACAGCAGTGTATATATATATATTTCATTACATAGATAAATAAGCAATAAATATATATATATATATATATATATATATATATATATATATATATATATATATATATATATATATATATATATATATATATATATATGTATATATATATATATATATATATATATATATATATATATATATATATATATATATATATATATATATATATATATATGTATATATATATATATATATATATATATATATATATATATATATATATATATATATATATATATATATATATATATATATATATATATTTATATATATATATATATATATATATATATATATATATATATATATATATATATATATATATATATATATATATATATATATATATATATATATATATATATATATATTTATATATATTACGATCAAAACTCAGTTTTCATTTGTTAGCATATGCAGAGAATAACAAAAGATTTCACCCCGAAAATCCCCAGTCGCTTACTAGCCGTGTTAAACCCCAACTTTGACATTTACATCTTCCAACAACAGATTAAATTCAGTTACGGCTAACGCCTGATGTCTTAACCTTCCAGTGTGGTATTTGGGGGCAATTTGTTGGCTGGTTAGGGAACGTAAACAGACCACCCCTCCCTACGGGATACGACTAAACACTCTACTAATGCTCACTACTTTAGGCCGACGGGAATTTCTAAATAACGTACTAATACCCTACATGGTTTTAAAGTTACTTTAGAGCCCGGCTTAGTAGCTACATTCCCATCCCTCTTGTCAGTGTCATATTATGAGATCACTGATGTTTTAGCATTACAATTACTAGATTTTATATATGATTTGGGAGATGTTCGGGTCAGTGACTGCAGTTACTTCTTCAGAAGATACAGATTACTTACTGTTTAACAACTTTTGATTACATTTTTATCATGTTGGATCGATAAGCTTCAAGCGGTGCTATAGGCAGTGGTAACTTCAAGACCACTTTAAAATACCTTACCTAAATAGGTATCTTTACATATTTCATTGGAAACAGCGTTTAATGAAGATACAAATTTAATATCGTTCGGAGTAGGTATGGTATATACCACGTGATGACCTTAGAAAGTATAATATTTTGCATTTCAAATAGTCTTGTTTGTTTGTATACATAAAGATACTATTGAGAGAAGAAATGCCGAATGAATGTACGTGTGACTAATTCTAGTACCAAAAAAGGATAAAGCAAACTGTGATAATTACAAAGGTACATCACTGCGTAATCAAGCAGGCTATTGATCAATTGAAGAGACAACAGTTAATGCATGATTTGAAAGGTATAGACTCAAGAAATAAATACCAAAGAAAATTAGAGGATTAATAAATATTACAATGGAAGAATCAAATATTTTTTGTAGCTTTTGCATGCAGGACAAGCTACAACAGAAAAAATAAAAGTAGAAGTGGGCAATAAAACGAAATTAATAATATACAGGATATGCCAATAGTTAAAGTAGTGAAAAAATACTGTACAATATGAAAGAATCTTAGAATACCGGAAAGGAAGGCAACAAGATCAATAATGGCACCAAAGAAAACAATTGGTGAAAACGAATAGGTGGCTAATGAAATATGAAATAATTCTTGTATTTTATTCGATGTAAATGTAATCGATGAGAACTATGGCATCGACACACACCAAAGACAGAAGAAAGCTGCGGTAAAGTATAACCGAATGGAACCCAACATACAGCAAATCCAAGGGCAGGCCAAGAAATGGATGAATGGAACAGGTAGAAGGAAATATTGACTTTGAAGGTAGTATACCAAGAACAAACATAGGTACCAGGCATTATGTGATAGTAATAAGGGTACCTTGAGAATGGATTGATTTTGAGTTCTAATGAGAGAATATCTACCATTTCTTATCAAATATTTATATAGCTAAAGATTATAATTAAAAAAAATAATGTCAATGTGCTTATTATTATATGCTCATGGTTTTGGTATGCGTTAATGTAATGTAAAGTTATCTGTAGGTTCAGAGGGGACCAGATCGATATAAATAAATGCAGTAGTGTATTATCTCGACCCAGTATCATTTCCAAAGGGCGTGGTAGGTGAAAAATTCGAACAAAAGCCGCCATGTTTCATAATGGATGTGTCGCGTTTGTTTCCATATCCCATGCCGCTGTACAAAGGGTACTGCATCGATACATAGCAATTAGGGCGGTGCACTAGTCATCTGATACCATCTCTAAATTTGAATACTAAATGTACCTACAGGCTGCTACTATGACTTAATATATCGCTGCTACACTACGGTTTCATTATGCCACTCTTGCATTATCTTATACGATTTAGCGTTGTTTGCTATATATAAAATATATATTAATCGTCAGTTGCTAGAAGTAAGAATTTATTAAAACAGTGTTTTAACAAATAAAAAAGTTTTTTTTAAGGAATTGAAAAACATCAATTACTAACAATTATTATTACTAAGGATTGCCTTCAAATCCGTAGTCATTCCCTACAGCTGAACAAATTCATTAAGCTTTTTGAGCATACAGGGTGATTTAATTGAAATTGCAACACGTTATCAGTATTGTCTGGTTTTTGAAAAT
This sequence comes from Tetropium fuscum, assembly GCA_964058915.1. Classification (NCBI taxonomy): domain Eukaryota; kingdom Metazoa; phylum Arthropoda; class Insecta; order Coleoptera; family Cerambycidae; genus Tetropium; species Tetropium fuscum. The sequence continues at coordinate 9,351 of CAXKVY010007716.1, forward strand.
TTGCGAGGTGTAGGTATAGGTAGGTACTTTTAAAAATTATTTTTTAAAAAACTAAAAAATCATATTTTGTAGTCATTATCCGAAACATAATATAGTAGGATTAGTAGGTACCTATATAAGGGTATATTAGTAGGTACAATAAATCTAATCAAACAGTAAATTGATAATCGACTACATTTCATTTTTTAAGTATAGAAAAGTTGATCGTGTGTAGTTTATATTATATTTCCTTATAGAGTGTCGTTGTCACATAACTCCTGTATGTGAAATCTTAGGGATGAATCCACATAATCAATTTGATCAGGAGACTAAAGCGATGAAGATAATAATCTTGGCTAAATATAGAAAGGTAATCCTCAGTCTTTACCAAATTAATTACTTCTTCTATGTATTTCAGCTCTTCTTATCTGGCACAAGTCAACTCGTTAGTTCTGTCCTTCTCTGATATGGATGTTGGTAAATGTCTTGCTTCAATTATTTTCGTTCCCATTTCAATTTTCCCTTTTCGTCAGTCCCTTTTTTGGTAAATTTAAGTTTTTTCAAATTTTACCAACTTTTATAACTTTTCATTCAAAAAGTTTTAACTACACAAAATTTTAACAAAACCCGCTATCTTTCTAGACGTTGGTGGTGAAAAGCTTGTGGCAAAATCATGAATGGTATTTTTCGAATTATGTACCTGCTATTTTCTCCCGAATAAATTTGCAAATAATCGATTTCAAGCAATTTATGTATGTGAATAATGATGTTAGTTGGGCTACTACAAAATTAAATTCTCCCGACTCAATCCCTTCGCATGCGAGTGCAGACCCTCCCCCCTAGCATGTTCTAACCAAATTACAACTCTATTTCGCCCGTATCTTAGTTCAATTTAATGCGCATCAAAACGTAGACCGTGCCTTATTTACATATCTAATTATAATATAAAAAGTCTGCGATGACACGCTCGTATACCAATACCGCAACTTACACGGTCACTCATAATTATTTTGATTAAACATGTAACCTGATGATTACCTATAATATCATGCATAATTACTTAAAAATACTGTAATAATTAGTAACCTTGAGGCAAAGTAAGATATTTTTTGTCGTAATTCACGTTATTATCGAGTTTGCGAAATAACAACTTGATTTGTCCACTATTCACATGGAAATTATAGAAATATATGTACGTATAACTTTCACGTATTTACTTTAATACTTTCACATATTTGCCAATTAGATCCAATATGCAGTGAATTGTTTATTATTTTCAGAATATTTTCTCGGGTATTCCTTTCGTTCAATCCGTCGCAGTTCGCAGTCTTACTATTCAACGGGCTGGTTCTCAATCACAAACTACAAACTACAATGATGCTTTTACCAGCATACTGGAATTACTTTTTAAATGTCACGTTGTAGTAGCCTATGTAATACCACCAACCATGGGTCACTCCCATTCAAAATCAAATTGTAAAGCATGATATTAAGCAGCGAAAATGCAGCAATGCAAAACATAGCAGCGGTCACTTATAAAACAAAAAAATCAAGACAGCCATGAGCTAGCCATTGTTTATTTATAGAGATATGTCATGCAGTTTTAGTGTTGAGGTAGAGATAGTGTTCGTAAAGAAGCAAGTTATTTTGAAAATGAGATTCATTGGAAGAGCAAAAAGAGTTTTGTATGAAAACAGGAGAAGATACAGAATTCAACGTGTTAATTATATTTTACTGTTAATTTTTTACTGTAGGTATATAAATAACAATCAAATTTATGCATTTCAAGTCATGTGACAGCATCCATCCAATCATTAAAGGATTACAGCGATAACACCATACATGTGGTGTTAATACCAAGCAACATGCTTTCACATTCTTAATGACAAAATTATCTCGATATTATCAAGGTTATATAATCCATCCAAATCATCATATGCCGTAGCAATAGAATTGGATATATCTCAAAGAAGTGAGATATCACCAAGGATATCAAAATGTAAGTGTGTGGTGTGGTGTGGTATTCACAAAGATGCTATTGTGGGCCCTGTATTTATAAATAAGGCCCATTTATAATACAGGCCCTTATGCGGATATTCTTCAAAATCCAGTTGTAAATTATTTAGATAATATTAATGTATCTGTTATTTGGCAGGAGGATGGGAGCACTACAATACTTTGCAAGGAACGGCACTGAATAATTGAATGGAAGATATCGCGTTTAGATAGGTATGCACGGTTATACATTGGCCCGCTAAAACTTCGGACCTAACTCAATATTTTTTTATTTGGAGTGCGCTAAAATAAGATATATATGAAACTGGGATTTTGTAAAAAAATGTATACCTGCTTGTAAAAAATAAAAAATGTAATCAAAATGGCGATACATTACAAAGTGCTACAAGAAACTTTATAAAGCGATGAATGTGGGTTCAGAATGGTGATGGTTACATGCAAAATTTTATGTCATAGAATTTGTGTTACTCTCATTAGTTTTTATCTGCTACTGGTTTCCAGTGGTGTCTTGATATGTTTTCTGTTTTATACTTGACACCTGCGATGTGATCAGTTTTTAGTAATATCTCACGAACACGTGGAGTGATTATGTAGCAATTAGGTATATATTTTTGAATTCAGAAAATTAGGGGCATGTTTTTTTCTAATAAAAATAATAAATAAAAAATTCGCGTTTTCTTTCCCACCCAATATATTTTATATTTTTAATATACATTTCCAGAATAGAAGAAGAAAATTCTTTAAAAATCGTGTCCCTACTTTTTTGAATGAGTTAAATCGACAGAGAATATTTAATTACAGTAGACAGGTCGCTTATTATGACAACATTACCTACCTCGCTGATTTTTATGGGCATTTTAAGTACCCCCTAAAGGTAACATGTTCACACTTTTCTATATTTTTTATGCCCACCGTGGACAGGGGAGGAGGGAAGATGGTAAAAATTGTCCCTTTTAATATACTACTGAAGTCGAAGTACCGTTGAAGACGGTCCGGCGAGCGCTTTGCTTCTCATGACTTTTGTCGTATCTGAAAGGCTTATCCTGTGGGGGGGGAGGGGCAAATATTTTCGGAGCAGAAATTTTTTTGCAACTAAATAAATTATTTGCAACATGTTTTTAATATTTTAAGCACTATGTGGTCACTGCTGTGAACAGTTATTCTTTTCCCGTTGTTGGAGGAGTGAGCATCGTTCGAAATGTCCGATGACTGCTTCATTTGTGATCTTCATCAGCTGCGCAGCAAAGAGGAGACACAGAGCGCCAGGAATCATTGGAAGCAGTGGATTCTGTACCTAAGTCTCAACTTTGACTCAACAAGTCTTACTTTGGAGGAATTGATTGCTCAAATTAAAGGCGACGACGTGCCTTGTAGCAGACCCATAAAGAAAGATTTCATAGGCATTTATGGAGACGATATTTTCCGCCTTAGACTAAAAAAAATGTGCTTTGGACTTACCTCAGCGCTCGTGTGAAAGAGTCTACATGAAATGTACATTACAAATCTTAGGTAGTGTGTCATCTTACGTAAAAGCGTCACAAAAGATGTTTTGAAATAAAAAGAACAACTAAATGCGCTGCGTTTGTTTTCTCTGCTATTACTCCAGCTGGAAAGGTCCATAATGATTGTTCCATAATTTCCACGTACACTAATACATGAAATATGGTGAATGATATAGGTACATATAATATTTAAAAACGTGTTGCAAATGACTTTTTAGTTGCAAAAAAATGTGCTCCGAAAATGTTTGCTCCGCCCCCCACATGATAACCCTTTCGGATACGACAAAAGTATAGAGAAGCAAAGTTGTAGCGCTCGCCGCGCCCAGTACCTCGACCTCTTCAACAGTACCTCGACTTCAGTCGTATGTTAAAGGGGAGCCGAGATTAAAAAAAAAACAATTTCTACCCCCTTCTCCCCCCCCCTCCGCCCACGCTGGGCATGAAAAATATAGAAAAGTGTGAATTTGTTCCCTTTAGGTGGAACTTAAAACGCACAGAAAATATCAGCGAGGTAGGTAGGCAGATGTTGTCATACCATAGGGAAATCTCCCTGTCTACGATGGCCATTTTGTGTTAATCTTAGTGCACGATGGTGTGAATCGTTAGGTAGGTACGTACTGATCTATGTGATCTATATGAACTTTTTATAAGCATTAAAACTTTGATAGTCTTCAAGACTAAAATTTGGTAAGCTAGAATGTGCACGAAAAATGTCTACCAAACAAATAGAAATTCATATGAAAATGTATATAGAATAACAGTAACAAACGATTGAACGCCACTAGGATCCCATGTGTCTGTAGATCATGTGGTTCACTTTCATGACCCAAATCTCAAAGGCCATTAATATTATTTTTTATAGTAATTATAAGATTATAATTGATTAGTAGCATATTTAGTGTGGCTTCCCATTTTTCCGATAAGGAATACTTGATTCTGAAAAAGTAATGATTGAAAATGTCGTATAATGAAGTAATTAGGAGCAAGTCATGCGTTGTTTAATAGAGGCGAGATGAGCGTGGCGCATTAAGAGCGGAGCACATTGTCTACACCAGGCGGAATAATTGCAATATATCTTCAATATAACGGCCGGTCTTTGATGGTGTAGCAGTCGATGTTAACAGTCTATTCTGTAAACAAACTCAATTAGCATTAGCCAGGTCTCGTTACACACCCCCGGGCGTTCATTTCAATATCTAATCAACTTAATTCGGGTGTACGAGTTTTGATAGCGACGTCGCTCGCGGTACAAAGATGCGGTAGAAAATGGGTTATATCAAGTTAAGGGAAACCGCAACGAAGGCAAATTATTTTAACGTTTGCTCATCTTGACTCCATCCATCCAAACTTAACAGATTTCTAATTCGATTCCGGCAGGACGGATTAATGACGAAACGTAACCGGATCACAGCACAAATAAGATTTTGGATAAAGGGAAAATTCTATAGCCGCTACGTGAATTATGATTCTAAAATCCCATATATCTGAGAGTGAACGTTTTTTACATTTACTTTCGGTAATGAAGAGGGCTTAAAAATTACTACTGAATTATACCGATTCATAAGAATGCGTTATTTATTATTATATATATATATATATATATATATATATATATATATATATATATATATATATATATATATATATATATATATATATATATATATATATATATATATACATATATATATATATATATATATATATATATATATATATATATATATATATATATATATATATATATATATATATATATATATATATATATATATAGTAGGCGCCCTATGATATGTGACCAACGAGGTCATCCGTAGGGACCTGCAGTACAAGACGGCCACGGAGATGATCGAGGACCATGCCAAGAAGCTCTTCGTCATCGCAGAGGACCATGGAAACCCCCTGATCCGGCTGGCTACGGACTACGATCCAGAGGAAGCCGGACCTCACAAGCGGCCAAATACTCAAATCCTGGACAACGGATAAGTATAATATAATCACGACCTTATGTTTCATGACAACTGATGTGAAAAGAAGCAGGCGACACCGAAGAAAAGAACAGTACCAAAGAAAACGGATCGAGAAGACACTAAAAAGCCCAATCCAGTGGACGGTGAGACCGACTGCCTTGCCAAACCATACACCCTTACCCTACCTGACGGAGCCAGCGAGCTGATAGCTGATCATCTCGGGAGCTGCATCATCCTGAGCTACAATGCTCATCGTCCCATACCAACCTGAACGCCGCCGGGCTCTAGCAAGCCCGGCGACAGAAAGAAAGGATCCCTCAAACACGCGACACGACACCCCCAGGGGAATACACACCGGCGTGCCAGAAGGAAGACTCTGCCGGTGGGGCCCATCAGCCACGACCGGGGAGGCTGCGTAACTTCACGTGACACTGATCACATTTGTGGGAAGGGTCACGTGAAATGCGTGGCCTACTTATGAGGCGGTCTCGGCCTACATATATATTAGGAGTAAAGAGCGATGGTACCCCTCGGCCATCTAATTTTTCGGAACTTTCCAATATGGGTTTAGCTTACAAATAGTTGGGTGCTGCTGGCTTTTCCTCTTCTGTTCCATGATTAAGAAAATTTAAATTTCTTAGAAGAGTCCTCGGAAGAGTCTGACTGAACTAGGAAAGTTGGAAGCTGATTTATATTTATAAGGCTTTTTATGTCGGCCAATTTCCAACTATCCCCTTGCGTGGTTTAAAAAAAACAGGATTATATTGGTTTCTACAAATTTCCTCTTGATGGTGAAATGTATTTCTCCTCTTGAGCCTTAACCGCCTCTTCAAACTAGTTCGTAAAACAGCATAAATAGCTACTCATCACAAGATTCGACTCGATCCTCATTACCAGTTTTTTCTCCCTTATAGGTTAAGAGCTGCAGGTTATTTGTTTCCATACCTCGTGATGTCCTTCTGGCATTTTTTCAACTGTGCGAGATTTAAAATGAATTTGTTCGAAGGAATTTATCTTAACTCTATAGTCATTTAAATAGGTTTCCATTAGTAACTTTGCTTTGTAAGTACTTTATATTCTTCGACGTTTTAATTCACTTTACAGCAACTACATAAATGCAAATTCACTTTACTATAAATAATTATTATATTTCGTAAAACCACTAATATGTAGGTATAATATATACTTTCACAAATAGTATATTTATATTAATTTATAGGTATAAATATTTTAGTAAAAGCATTCTCTCATATAGTAACTGGTTTTCCAATTTTTTTTATTTCTAAATTAGTACATTTCTTATATTGCGTGTACTGCTTAAGTGGGAGATGTAGGAGAATGATATAATGCGACATGCGACCTAGATTTCATCGTCTCAAATAAAATTAATACATTCCAGTTTCGTTCATTGTTTCGTTGCCTAATAGCCAAAACAGCACCTTTTATTCGAACTGGCATCGACATCAACGTCGAATCCTCATTTAAACCGGATTATAAGAATAGATGTTATCATTCCCGTACGAACTGACATGATGACAATGCAACTCGGTGGCGTCTCGGGGTTGAGAAAAACAAACGAGGATCGCCGGCGCCAAACTTCCGCCAATGCTGCCAACATATGTGAAATATCACCATTGCGGCCGAGTAGGTAAAATAAAACTACCCCCGATTGAATTACTGTGCACACAAAAACATGTACTTCTCTATTATTTAAATAAACAAACTCTTGGAGTGTTTTCAAATAAGTTTGAGACAGCCTATGGGTTTGTTTTTCCGCAAATATTTTAGTAGACTGCTAAACCTTTGTAACGAAATACCTGACCTCCTCAGTTAAAACGCGTACTTGTGTAGACAGATGGCATTTTAAAGGATGCAAACATGGGCTATTTGAAGCCGCTACATAAAGCATTTCAAATACACGAAATGCCTCCTCCCACCACACATACGATGAATACAAATATTCTCCCTTCGTTGAGATGATGACATCGTAAAAAATTAATTTCGAAAATTACTACCTGTAAGTAAATTACTTACTCCCTGTAAGAAAATCTAAAATAAAGGACTCGCATTCGTATATGTATGTAACGAAGATAAGCAGGCACATAACCCATACTTAGCACATTATTATACTTTTCTGATCAGGTGAAAACTAAAATCGCCAATTTTCGTCGTAAAGCAATAATTTATATATCATTGTGTTCATCACCAAATTTTAAACCACTTTCAAAATATCTGTCCGGATGCCCTGTTTAGAAAATTCGATTTATAAATAACCTTGTAACCTTAAAAAATGTATGTATATAGGGAATTCAAAATAAAACCGTTGCACATCATCAACTGACCAGCGAACATTATTGCCATATCTGTCAAACTGTAGTAAGTGTTAAAGAAATTTCATTTGTATTTTGATGTTATGGTGGAGAAAACAAAAAAAGATATTGCTTATTTATGATCCATTTTCTCAGAGATAATTGTGTAACTGACTGAAATAAATTTGCTATATCCTGGTTCCGAAATAGTGTGGAGTGATTCATACATAATATCACACCACCATCACAATTGAACGGTCTGCCTATTAGTGTTCAAATTTGTGTACACTATAGAAATGGTGGGCAGAACTAATTAGTAACCAGATATACCGCTAGGTGCGCCGCTATAGCAAATGCAACGTGTTTTCATTGGTGAGTTTTAGGCGATTCTAAAGTAAATCAAATATCATTGGTCAGAGGCAAAGACGCGGGATATCCGTGGATATATTGACGCATGCGCTGTTTCATGCATATTTTTGCGCGACAGTGGCATTTCATTGTGTCTTATGCACGGTTGATTCGCGACATAAATTAATTATAATATTGTGTTATACGCGAGTGTTTAGTGTTTTTATGCGATGGAAGCGACGAATGCGAGTGGTAGTGGTTCTAAAACCAATAATTTCAATCGTAAGCGATCGAATTTGACAGGAGGAGAACTGAAAATGAACAAAAATGTATACGAAGGAATATTGGAACAGTATTCTGGAATCACTAAAACTGAGGCAGTTTTTGAGGCATTGACTTGATTATTTGTGATTAAACAACCAAATTCTGTGGCTAATCGAACAAGTTTTCGGAAGCCAAACCCATTTCCAACAAAAAAAAAAGTTTCTCTGGATAGTTGGCATTTAATTTTTGCGTTTTATTATTGGTTTACTTTTTAGTAAGTGTTTGTGTTATCTAGTTGTTAAAAATAGATCTCCAGACCTTATACCATTGGATTTTTTTACTGATGGACCCATATTAAGGAAAAGTTGTATATGACTCAACCACATAACATAGAAGACCTTAGAAATAGAATTACGCGAGTGATAAATTATATTACTCTAATTCAAACGGAATACTTTCTTGGGGAATTTAAAGAAAAAAATTATTCTTGCCAAGAAGTCAACGGTGTACATTTTAATTTAAACCTTTAAATGATGGTTAAATTAAATTATACCTACCTATTACTTTTAGTGATTCACTTTTGATACTTATTTTATTTTTCTACTTTGAGCAGATTTGTGACATATTTATAGTGCAGGTGAACATTCAGTCGCCAACTATTAGGTTTAGGTAGGGCACAGAAGAAACAAAAAATATCCAGAAAGAGTAGTAGAATGTAAATTTAATGTTCAATACAGGGTGTTCCATTAAAAATATCGAGGTATTTTGAGCCTAAAAATAACTGTTCGTAGTACTTCCGGTAAAGCCGGAAATGAAATTGTTATGACTTTATCAAATTTTACTCCCCAAAAAACTTAAATAACCGTAACAGATTTGTTCCTACATTCATTTGTTTTATGTGAAAATTAAGTAACTTATCATTGATATAACATTTTCAATCGCCATTTTCTCGAAAACTGTCAAAGATAGATATAGGGTATGGCTACATGTTTTTGTTCAAGAATTTTCTGGGCAATCTAAATTGCTAATAATATATAGGGTATTCCATAGGCAAAGACGACAGTTTTAATTAATTTAAAGGTTATTAGACTGTTCGATTAATTTAAAAATTAATTAAAACTGTAATTTTTGCCTATGTCAAATATGTCATAAATAAAACACTCTTTTGAAAAGAGACAGAAACAAAGGCCCAAAAAAGAGACAGAAACGTCAAGTAATATAATCAGTCGTTTTATTGCTACTATCCCAAGATAACCCCTCCAAAAATATATAAAGATAGCAAAGAAATTAGAAATATATATATATATATATATATATATATATATATATATATATGTATATATATATATATATATATATATATATATATATATATATATATATATATATATATATATATATATATATATATATATATATATATATATATATATATATATATATATGTATATATATATATGTATATATATGTATATATATATATATATATATATATATATATATATATATATATATATATATATATATATATATATATATATATATATATATATATATATATATATATATATATATATATATATATATATGTATATATATATATGTATATATATATATGTATATATATATATATGTATATATATATATATATATATATGTATATATATATTTATATGTATATATATATTTATATGTATATATATATATTTATATGTATATATATATATTTATATGTATATATATATATTTATATGTATATATATATATTTATATGTATATATATATATATTTATATGTATATATATATATTTATATGTATATATATATATATTTATATGTATATATATATATTTATATGTATATTTATATGTATATATATATATATATATATATATATATATATATATATATATATATATATATATATATATATATATATATATATATATATATGTATATATATATATATATATATGTATATATATATATGTATATATATATATATATATATATATATATATATATATATATATATATATATATATATATATATATATATATATATATATATATATATATATATACATATAAATATATATATAAATATATATATATATATATATATATATATATATATATATATATATATATATATATATATATATATATATAAATATATATATATATATATATATATATATATATATATATATATATATATATATATATATATATATATTCTTAATAATAATAATAATATCAATACAAATTATGTTGAAATGAATTAGTTATACATTTGAGAAAGTTATACATTCAGAGAAAGTTATAAATCTCAGAACACACAGCACAAAAATTAAACTTTTTCATGGCAGAAAGGGAAACTAATCATATTTTTTAGTGAAGAAAATTATAGTTTAAAAAAGCTAAAAATATACGCTTTAAATGGAAACCGAACTAAAAAGTGAAAAATAAATGATAGGTCATAAAAATTTTGAAGGGAAACCGAACTAAAAAGTAAAAAATAATGTTTAACTCAGTTTTAACTCAATATAATTAAATGCTTCTTACTAAGTTTGAAATAAGAATAAAGTGATTTTTTTACTTTTTAGTTTGGTTTCCCTTTAAAGCGTGTTTTTTATTTTTTTAAACTTTAATTTATTATTAATGATAAATTCGAGGATATGATGTCTCCAGCTCCTGTTTTTAGAATCTCGTTTTGACATGAACAAAAGTTCTATACGAGCCAGAGGATAATTAAGTCGATGCCTATTCGAAAAAGGAATTTGTATGGGCATTAATTCGGCCTCATTTGTTACGAAAATTACCTGAAAAGTGCTCCCAACCACGGCGTAATTACAGGCTGCGGTTTAAAATGTTCCATATTCATTTCAACCTTGTAATTTGAGCCTGCGAGAGGGGCTCGTTTATCCGGTAGATTTGATCAGCTTTTCTTTAATTTTCAGCACGGCGAGCTCTCAAATTACGTCCTCTTTAGAGGACATGCGATACCGTACGTACGGGTAGCGCAAGGTATTTTGCTGGGAATTTGTCTTTTTATTTTCTGGGCATCTGTTGTTCGGCCGTCAGCTCAAATATGACATACGGATGCAAAAAGTTATGACTAATCATGCATCTCATATTTTTATATTTTTTATTTTAACGTTACCTTGATTTTTTTGATAACCACAGAGGTCATGCCTTTATCATTTATGCAAAAGAAACACTTAAGCGAATGTTTAGCCAGTACGAATGTTAAAAATGGTGTAATTTCCTTGACTGAAGGGACCATAAAGACACGCAAACCTGTGTTATATGTCGTATAAAAACGACGCATAGGACGCTAGGCGACGCAGCGGTCGTGTTTCGATTATTGCTGCGGATTGTTGTATTAATATTGTATTTTGATTATTGAAGATGGATTGGAAGACATGGTTAAATAAATGGCCTGCTATGTCATCAGACTTTTTCCTGGATTTCCTTCTATGAATCACTTTACCACAAAAAGTGTACGCTGATGGGCTACCACACTATTTAGACGTCCTGAAGAAGCATCTTCTATTTCAGCGAGTAATTCACCTTTATAATACAAAATATGTTGTTTGTGCCCCTCCGAATTGAGATTCTTCTGCAGAATTAGCTTATACAAAAATGATACCTACCTACTGAACTTGGAGACTTGACTGGGAAAAGGGGAATGACACCAGTCAAAACGAAGTTTGTGTCATCTCTTAAGGATATCGTGCATAATATATGCTGATTCATACCATATGTGGGCGTTCATAAAACTTGAACGTCCTTGAAACAATAAAGTATTACCAGACGGAGAAATGCCAGTTCAATTTTTCAGATATAGTGTAAATGAAAGTATAATCAGTTAAAACTAAACACATACTATAACACCAAAAAGAAGGATGATTTACATCCGTCACGTATTAGTGTGACTGGAACACGTTCATTCACTTCGAATTTGTTTATGCAAACATCATGGAAGTCATTCGATTTGACCGATTATAATTACCATACACGCCGTATCATCAGCTTGACGTAAATTAATTATGAATAATTAAACGTCTAGTTCACTGGCGAATATGTCGCAATTATTTGCCAATTAGAACTGAAATTATAAACTTGAATCAATACTTTCATCAAGTTGATTTATGGATATAATGACGTATTAGGTTAGCCAAATGCGCGGTAGAAGAAAATTGATTCCTGTAAGGTAAGAACAGCTATAATCCAGATGGAATAAATCCGGATGCACGTGGAAATGCTCTATTATGAACATGTATTATGGGACTAATTACATACCATGAATATTACATAGATTTTATTTGTTAAGATAATGATCGTCGTACTATGTGTAGATTATTATATTTAGATTCACATCGGACGTTACTGACATTTCTCTTGGGCACTTAACTGGTATTTATCAGTACGCTGCAAGTGGCTGCAAAGTGGCAACTGGTTAAGTGTGTCTTCCTTTGATTATTCATCTATTTGCATATTTTTCTATGTAATGAATTGCTACAAACCCTACATTTATTTTCATTACCGACGAGGTGGATCAAATCTTTTGGAATTCAAGATTTCATCTTGCATGTATCCCAGTCATTCCAGATCTTATTCTATTTTAAGTTACCGAACCTTTGCCTGAACATTGCCTGCTATTTCTTAACATTTGTTTCACAGTCCTCCAATGAAGTTCGATAGGGTTAAGGTCGGGTCTGTTAGCTGTCGCTCCATTACATTGGCACTTGGAAAGTGTTGGAAGAACAATTCTAGCAGTGTGAAGATTTGTTGTAGAAGAACATTTGTACTTTCCTGAACCAAAAATATGATGACAATGATGGCTAAGTGAATCCCGTCAATATATTTATAATATATGTATTGTATATAACGTCCAAAATATTTTAGACATTTTGGCGTGGATAAATTTAGCTTTGCATAAGTTTTTGCTGGAAATTCAATTTCTCCCGACTTAAAAATTTTCAATTTCCTTGGACTCCAGCGGTAAAAGCGTGCAAGAATGTTATATATTATAAATGTTTGCTATACCTTTTTTTAGCTATATGAATTTTTATTTATGCATTTATTTGTGCTTACAGATATCATTTCTACATTGAAAGGTCAACTAACGAGATACTGTTATGACTTTTATAGGAAAAAACAACTAAAACTCCAATTGAAATAGTCACTGTTAAATGAATGACGTACTAGCTCGCGTACTAGGTATGTTATTTAAAGAAACGAATTCAGAAATTCTGATGTATACAGAAAACATAATTTAAAAGTGTTTGTTATATTATTTTCAAACTTATAGTGATTTTTTAAATCTATAATATAATATTTGGAGACCAGCAAGACAAATACAATACAATAGAAGTTCAATCTCTAATTTGATAATTTGATAATCCCTTTAATTTGAAAAATACGATTTAAAATAACAATATTCTCTTCTTTCCACATCTCTTGAAACGCCTGTACGTGTACAGTCGATTATACGTATAACTATATAGCTGGGCGTAGTACAAGAGCAGCTATGAAATATATACAGATCAAATTACAGCTTAGATTACTATAGAGCCGTAGTGCCCCTATAAAATAAGGCACTTTTCGATGACAGCGCAACACATGTGCACCGTGATATACTAAGTACATGTCAGCCCTGAAAAGACTACAGAAAACTTAACCTGTTACGACGCCTGAAATTGATCCTATGACAAACTTAAAAGGCTTTGTTTAGTAAATACAATAAAGAAATCGCTGGTAAGGGAAAAAACGCGGACATATCGTTAACAGAAAATTGGTATCCTCAGCAGAGCAGTGATATTTGTATTTATTTTGTACAGCTTTTGATCAGTTATTATTTGAGCACAGTTTTAAGTTAAGAAATTGGATATTTTTATAATTTTACATTTTATCAATATTATAAATCTGTTGTCAGTATAAAATACTCGCATTAAAGTCTATTATATCTCGTTTTGTCGATTCTCAAATTACTACTTGTAGTCGCAATTTATCGCGGCGCTAACTCGAACTTCAAAGTAAAAATGTTTTGTTCAGCAAAATCTTGCTACTACTGGCTACAATGCTACATTCATCACGTCGCGTCGTATCCCGGACTACACATCATTACTGTAAATTTTTTTAGAGTTACAATCGGACGTTTTTTTGGGAGTTAAGTGACATTTTAAAAGATGAATTAAAGATGGCTATTCAATTGAGAAACTGTTAATATTTGAGCTAACACTTCTTTTTTTTGGCCAAAGATGGCGCGCTTTTAAAATCAAAAAATTTCAGAATTGCTAACCGAATTTGAAAGCCAGATAAAAACCCCAATACAACATTCTGCCTAATTTTTTTATTTTATGTCTCATGCTCGCACCATAGCTACTTTGCAGTAGCCGCAGCTACTTCAATTAATTCAATTAAAAATTTTGTCAAATTTTGATGATTTTGCTGAAATTATATTAAATAGAATAATTTATCTGTAAAAATCTGCCAAAAGGGTTGATAGTATAAAAACTGCAGAAAGAATGAGACGCATGAAAAAAGATCCAATCAACATGATAATCTCAAGCTGTGTGATACCTTTGCCAAAAGACATTATCTAACTAATGCAGGAATGCTCCATTCACTTCTATCAAATTCTATTTGAACTCTGCAGTAGGTAGTAAATTCGAGTTGATATGTTCATCTTCTTATTAAAGGGGGGCTCTCACGAGGCCAATAATGAAAATTGTGAATATTGTGGAAATATGGCTTCATCGGTCCATAATATTTTAGAGGCGATGTTTGGCGAAAGTTGACACGCTTTTGATTCTAATTGGATAATAGTTGCACCGAGTTATATGATACGAACTTCTTGATGCAAAATTCTAACAACAGTTCTTTGACTAATGCGATATTGTCCAGCGTTTCGTGTACTCTCGTCTGGGTTTCTAATAATTACTCTAAAAATCCTACAATTTCTCCGTTGTCATGCTACGTAAGGTGCTATTAGGGTCTTCGGCTAAACTGATCCACTAAGGCAAATGCGCTACAACACTTTTTGATTCACTTTCGGGGCAGAATATCTCGGTCTATTTGGAAACCGTCTGCGATAATCTGCAGTCACCATCACAGCCGACGAATATGGCACATCACCATATTCGTCATTCGGCATAGATTGACTGTAATGGGTATAAATACCAGTAGAAAATTAGATTGACAATACATATTGTAGAAATGTTATTTATTTTTTAGTTCTAGATGCCACCCATGATTATTAAATAAACTATTGGTTGTTGAATATTTGAAATTGAAATAAACGATGACTCTCTGCTAATAAAAAAAAATTCAAATTCAAAATAAGAAACAAATAACAAGTAAAATCAATACGATATCTACTTTTTGCAGCCAAACTTGAAACTTGAATATGGACACAATTCACATATGAACTTAATATGAATAAATAAAAAACCATAAAAACCATTGTCAGAACTTTTTTTTGAGGAACTCAACTTGCCCATTGTACGCAACCCTGATAAATGACCATCTGTGATTTTATTGTTGGACTCAACATCAATGGGTCTCAACCAAATTTGAAGCAAATATATCTTTACATTTCGGCGATAAAAAATCTAAACTAAAAAAATAATTAATATTCAATCACCCGCAACAAAGTGTTTTACCTAATGTTTGTTAATGAAACCCGCATTGTTTACAGATTTTCCATTGAATACTTTCAGGAAAGTGTTTAATTATAATTCACCTTGTATACTCATATTATATAATTTTCAATGTATAAATCTAAATATCAGAACCCTATGATATATTTGTTTTTTTTTTATTATGAATAATAATTTTAAATTTCGTAAATTTATTTAAAGCTATACATTTTATAATTTTTTTTTGCTTGAAATGAGGAATGTTGTATATATGTCCAGATATACAATTGGTAAGTGTGTCTTCCTTATTATTCATCTATGTGCTTATTTCTCTATGTAATGAATCGCTACAAACCCAAGATTTATTTTCACAAAATAAATAGCAAAGAACTTAAAAGCAAATATACCTAGTGCGTTAGAAAAGTAACGGATAAATTCAATATTTCTTAAGACTAACGTTTCTATCTAAAATCCTCGGACACGTCAATTTTTATTTCTAATTTCGCCTATTTTGTGCATTACACAATAAGATGGCGCTCTAGATGTTCCGGATGTGACGTCATCGATATTTTTTTTAAATTGCAACAATATATTTTTCCGGTAGATTTTTGTATATGAATTTTTTATGAGTTCGGCAATAAAGCACACATTATATTTATTTTGAGAATCAGAGGTTTAAACGAATTAATAATTAATCATGACTCTACGAGTACACAAAAATATACTGATGGATAAAAAATAACAATTGGAAGACGTGTGCTATGGCTCGCTTGAAACAAAATACTAAGGTGGCAGTAAATAATGTTGTCACTGTCAAATGTGTTGTTAATCATTAGAAGCAAAGATGTTATCCGAAAAAGAAAGAATAGAAATTAATTATGATAGGCTACGGTGATTTAACCCGAAGTTTGTGATATGTTCAATTCGAATTATGAAGGTAAGAACGTCAGTCAGTCAACAGTAAGCATGATTGAAGAGAAGTATAGAGAGCGTGGCACTGTCAGAGATCTTCCGAGAAATTGACGTACCAGAGTTGTTAATGATGAAAATAGTTTAAATGTTTTGCTGTCCGTCCATGAAAATCGGCATTCGACGACGCGAGGAATTTCAGGTGAATATGGTATTTAAAATTTTTCAGTTCCCAAAATCCTGAGGACCAAAATGTATCATCGGTACAAAGTTAAATTAATACATGAGTTAAACGAGGATGATCCAGATCGACATGTTCAATTCTGTTAGGAAATGTCTTATAATACGCATTATGCGTATTATAATACGCATAAATCCCATTTTTTAAATAAATTCGATTTTATTTTCGGACGAAGCGACGTTTTTGTGAACAGGCAAAACTGCAGATACTGGGATAGTGACAGTTGTGGCTCAAACTCAATATCTACAAAAAAATAAATGTATGATCGGGTCTTATAGAAAGTAAGATTTTGGGGCCATATTTCTTTGAGGGAAATTTAATCAGACACTTATTTAAATTTTCTCCGCAACGACTTAACCCCCGCACTTGCCGCATCGTCCTCAAATATTGACGATCCAGACGTTCCAGAAAATGAAATCTGATATCAGCAAGATGAAGCCCCTCCTCATTATACAGTAAATGTCCATCAATATTTACACGAGATGTTCCCCGGGCGATGGATTGGTTGAAGAGGGCCTATATGGCCTGCTCGATCGCCTGATTTAACCCCATTGGATTTATTCCTTTAGGGTTACTTTAAAAGCAAAGTTTACAATACGGCACCACATAAGAGCTGTGTCTCCGATTGTTTTAAATATTGTGTGGGCGAAAACATTCAATCGTTAGAGTTGGGCTTGAGAGAGAACGGTCGCAATTTCGAACATTTAATTTAGATTAATATTTATTTATACCTACGTTCCTATTCTTTTTCATCTATTCTTTATTTCTTACTACGTTTTACTCTTAGTTGTCTTGAGTTAAGTTGTTCATTGTTTACTGTATTAAAATTAAATGTATTTAGGAATTGGTATTAAATTAAATGTGTTTAGGAACAATATTGCGTCAATTGTTATTTCTATGCAGCAGTATGGTATTTTTGTGTACTAGTAGAGTTGTCATGACTAAACTTTTATTTGTTCGGTCAAACCCCTATTTATCAAAATAAATATAAAGTGTGCTATATTGCCGAACTCATAAAGAGCTCGTGTGCAAAATTCTGCCGGAAAAATATATTATTGCTATTTAAAAAAATTATCGATGACGTCACATCCGGAACACCTAGAGCGCCATCTTATTTTGTATTGCAACAAAATAAGTGGAATAAAAAATAAAAATCGACGTGTCCGAGGATTTTAGATAGAAATGTCAGTTTTAAGAAATATTGAATTTATCCGTTACTTTTCTCACACTGTATATATATATATAATATATATATATATATATATATATATATATATATATATATATATATATATATATATATATATATATATATATATATATATATATATATATATATATATATATATATATATATATATATATATATATATATATATATATATATATATATAATACAAGGTGTTAATGTTTCATTTTTTTTTACATTAATGTGTAGTATTTTCTGAACGGAATGATATATTCACTAAATATTTTACACATATCTTAACGTGCATAGGATCAACATGTTGTATTGTTCCTGTCGAAAATACTATAGTGGATGTTACTTTTTTCGGGTACTTCGGATATTCTGCATAATTTTTTTTCGTACGCCACTGATGCCATTGGCCGTTGTTTCTCTGACAGTGTAATGTCGTTATTATATTTTTTTTCTCGAATTTTCTTTATGACTTATAAACGAACGCTTAGATTTTTTCATGTTTGGGGGATAATGCCTATTAATTAAGGCGCATAAAACAAGCGGTAAGAATGTTCAAAAACTTGCACAGTGGCGGGGTGGAAGGGGTGCTCCACCCCTTTCGTAAACAGAACATCTACGCCAAAGACTATTTAAAAAAAACTGTTATTTTCATTATCTACATACAGTTTAACAAAAATAATGTCCCTTCTTCTGTTTCGAAATTCCTGTGCGGTTCCTAGTTATTTTGATTTTTAGTGTTTGATGTGGTACTAAATTAAGTAATTTATTTATTAGCAATAATAATTATCGGCTAAATATTTAATTCTTTCAACGAAACCTACCTAAATATAGTGTGTTAAGGATTCTAAAAAGCCGAAATCTCTTATTCTTTATCTTTTTCCAATGTAGTCAAAATAAATATTTGTTATATCAAGCCTTACTCAAATACAATACTTTTATATGTTGAAATCTGTTAAATTACAAATGTACTTAGAATACAATAGATTATTGTGCAGTTGCCAAAAGTCTTAAAAATTTCCTTTAAGTTTTATTAAACTTGTTCATGTACCAATTTCTGTTTCAATTTTTGTTGTTGTTTGCTAAATAATTTCCATTTAAAACTAGCGTATTTGTAACTGTACGTAATAATTGCAACAAAATATTATACTCCTTGGAAAACAAGTAAGCATTATGTCATATTTTGAAACGACAGTTTGACGTATTACAAGTTTATCTACAAACAATTTTGCTTCATCTTGAATATTTTCACTGTTATTAATTATTATTTTTAAGATTAAAAAGTTATTTTATGTGATTTGCCAGATTTTAATTAGTGTAACATGCCGTTTAAAAAGAAAATTCGAGAAAAAAAATTATAATAACGACATTACACTGTCAGAGAAACAACGGCCAATATCTCGAAAACTGTCATAGTTAGAGCAAAATTACAAGAGATCAAAATTGTTACTAAGGGGCCGTTATTTTAGAAATATGTATCAGATAATGTCAGTGACGTACGAAAAAAAAGTTCTATTATGCAGAATAGTCGAAGTACCCGAAAAAAGTAACATCCACTATAGTATTTTCGACAGGAACAATACAACATGTTGATCCTATGCAGGTTAAGATATGTGTAAAATATTTAGTGAATATATCATTCCGTTCAGAAAATATTACACATTAATGTAAAAAAAAATTATATTTTAACACCCTGTATCTTCCTTAGGAAGCTAGATCGGCCATATCTTTATAGGCACTTTTCTTTTTAAAAACGTGCGTTCTATCCCCTGTTAAAGTTTGTCTACAAAAAACTGACTCACCCTGTATATATATATTGTATCTTCTTTATTTTATTTTCTCTCTCAAAAAATGATAAATCAAGTTAAGTAC
>CAXKVY010007717.1:0-20798 GCA_964058915.1 Tetropium fuscum
AGCAGCTTTTATATCCTGTATTATAAGTAGCCTGCATAACAATACTTTCCTACGGCAAAACTTTTGGTAAGAATGGATGACAAGAAAATGACGGAAAATATCTGTAATTTATAGTAAGAACTAATATCAGTGTAATTTAATCATCTTAATGTACGATTAAAGTAATGCTTAGACATATTCATATAGATACACCCATCTTAGCAACATAGTCATTTGATTTGTGAAACAAAAATCCCGTCAAATCTAACATTACTTTTAAATTTTAATATAATACCACCAGTAAATATAAATCAAGTTCATTAGTTTGAATTCCTTCTATAAGAAGTAACCGAACAAGTAAGTAAGGTCTACCGGTCAAATACTCAAGAACAACAACTATTATGTTACTTTACACTTTTTAGTCGCCTAAAGGTCACAGCGATACTCGCTCTTAAGTTAATGGTTGGTTAAGTCTGTAATCGCCTAAAACTTGCGAGGAAGACCAGGTTCATTGACTTGTGACGTAGTGGACCTAACCTAACGTAAGTGAAGACCACGCTCCGAACAACGGCGCAAGTACGACTTTCAAATCTTAGTAGGTGTGCATTCCACCCTACATTATGAACACCGAAAAGGAACAATGACGTTATGTCACCATATAGCTTGATGGAATTTGTCACATATAATTAACCGATTTTAAATCACTCTTTCTCATTATCTACACCACCGCATGTACATTTCTCTACAACTATGGACTACTATAATAAGCGAGCTGAAAAGTCACCAATTTGTACCGATCCTTGCGGGATCTAAGGATAGAGATGGGGCCGGAGTCGCCAAGATGCACCATAGTATGGGATATTAAAATTTTTATTAAAATTCTTGCATTTTTTGAAGAAATGATTTGGGTGTATTAATTTTGGTTAATAAATGCTTTTTAAATTTATATACTATATTGTAATTGACACTGAAGTAGTTTCCAGAAATACTAAAATACTTCATAACGCTGTATTTGATAATATATCATATTAGTAGTGGTAACCCAATATGTAATATTGATATGTGTCCAATATTTATTTACATTAATGGATAGAAAAAAATCTGTTATTTAACATTTTTTTTAGCATACCGTTGCAGCTGGACCGTAATAATTTTATTGTCGTGTGATATTTCCGAAGTGGGTGGCAAACTGAAAATAGTAAATGAGTTTGCTCAATGCGAACCTGTTTTCAACAGATTACCGAAGCATTGCCAGATATGATCGAAGGCGCTCCATCAATTTCTTCACAGTCCAAACAAATCAATTCGAAAAATATGTGCATAAAAAAGTTGGTACTTGTTATGTAGATTTCATAGGTCAATATGTTCCAACTTTTATTCACTTTTTATTAGATAAATTTTTAGGCTGTAATCGTAGGACACAAAAACAATATTACGTAGTCAAATTATTTTTGTATACATGGTTACAAGACAAACAAAAAATATTTCATAAATAAACTTGGCCATGAAAACTAGGCACATTTGTTTACGCGAATAATTTATTTTTAATTAAATAGTTTCTATTTTCAATTTGTTTGCTCGATATTTTTAACTTTTACATAATAGACCGGGAAATGATAACAATTTATTTTTTATCATACCCCATCCTTTGGAGGAGTGAAAATAAAATGTTCTGTTTTAATGTGATATTATAATGATTGCGCCAAAATTATATGAGTTTTACCACACAAACCTTCATTATTTTCATTGACATTCATTATTTTCATCGAAAATTATTTTTTTCAAGTTCACGTGACTATTAGAGCCTTACCAATGGCCCTGTAAATCATTCCTATTATTATGAGACTGTACATTTGTTTTAAATTTCTTTTGATAAAAGGGCAAGCACTTTAATACCAGAGAAAACTAAAAAAATAGTTTATTATTATACAATAGTTGAATTCTCATTTGTTTATACATACGATGATATTTTTATTATTTTATAGCTGTATTATAATTCTTATAGCGAATTCGATTTGCACGAACTTTGCTGATAATAATCATTTGCACGAACTGTGCTGATAATAATCATCACGGATACCGCGTTGATTCACACTAGCACCGTTCTGATTCGACCTACCGCCGTTTTAATTCCGGCCCTAATACACACTCGCGCGATTTCAGTGCAGTAATACTTATTTCTTTAATTCTGTCCATAAATAAAATCCAAGTTATGTGATATTGTCCTCTTATTGACCTGTGTTTTTAACATTAAAATTGTGCAATTTGTATATTAATAAAAAAATTCAATTACTTTTAATTATTTTTTAATACAATTTAATTAATTTAAAAGAAATAATGAAGCATAAATAATTAAAAATCATAAACAATTTCTACAACAAGTATTTGTTATCTCGCATCCATATTTTTCGCATTTAACGTCACACTTGTACATTGCACTGGCTGCAAGAGACGGTGCAAAAATATTGCACTCTGACGCAAGTAACGTGCATTCACGTAAGTCGAATACGATTTTATTGGATTCTCTCAGCGTGCTTCGACAAGTCGAATACGCATTTAATTTGCTCACATCGTTTTGTCTAGCCGAATACAAAATAACGCAGTAGGTTCGCACTCGTGCAACAAGTCGAATTCGCTATTAATTTAAATGATTTGACCATCAACTATGATGTAATTGGAGTGCACATTAAACACTTCAGATTATTTTGACACATAATATGTTTTTATAATTATATATATAATTATAAAATAATTTTTATAATTATATATATGTAATTCGAAAAAGGAAGGTTGTGGTGGTTTCTTAACGGATTGATATGATTACGTTTCATAAGTTCTTGTGTTGCTTCTGTAACAAGAACTTAAGGAATGCAACCACAACAGTATCCGTTAAGGAATCACCATAATTTTCCTTTTAATGGACTGTTTTCCTGTTTTCTTTGAATTGCACTATCTAAAATTTTTTAATAATATGATATATTCTGTCTTTTTTGATATTTTATAAGTATATGCAATAAATAATATATATATATATATATATATATATATATATATATATATATATATATATATATATATATATATATATATATATATAATTATAAGTAAGAAATAGGTATTTCAAAATAAAATTTAAAAAATCCAATTGTATTACATATTGTAAGCGCAGAAATATAATTTTATATTTTTAATACATTTTTTAAATTAATATATGCCTAATATTAGTGTGTATCTGTATTTTTAATTATCTAATTTTTAATTTCTATCCATGTTGAAGTAAATTTCATTACGCATTCACCACGAAACAAAATATGAAAAGAAAGCCGTTGGAAACGTCCAACGAGATATAACACTATTGGCTTTTGAGGATCCAATCCAAAAAAATGCATGTGTCAAATGAGACATTAAGGGTTTCCTCCACCCTGTCCGTTCAAAGACAAAATATCAATAGCAAAAGTTGTAGATGAGATCCCCCATCCGCATGCACTACGATGGTTACATAGGGATTTTTTATGTCATTGTTTATATTCATCTACTCTCTACAAATGCCCTCTATTGTTTATTTTAAATTTTATAACAAATTTAATTTAAATAAATATTTATTTAATTCGAGTAATTTAAATCGGCACATTAAGTTCGGCACAATTGCAAATTAGTACTGCACTAGTCAAACTAATGCCAATACACATCAAACAAATGTCAATACAATCGACTCGTCCGTATGTATACAATCTTTACTCTTTGACAGATAAAAAACATAACTCATAATCTACAATTTGTATCTTAAAACCATGAAGACTAGAGACAAGAGACCGAGCTTTGTTAAAGCAGTGGGTCGTTTTCCGTGGGCAAAATGCATCCTAATGTGGGTGCCCATAAATACCCCAGTGCTACGCTACCGCGGATAAGGCGCTAGCATAACGAAATCAAGCAGTTGATCGATATTATTCTCGCTATTTACGATTTACGAAATCGCGCCTTCTTTTTCTTTTTCATACAGTAGCTTACAACTACGTTAATCGGATATATCAACAGTCAGATATAATTAACTTCTTTGTGTTTTTTTGTTGTCTCTCTCATTTTATTATTATTTAACACAAAACCCTTGAACAGAATTGTAGACTAAAAATACATTAGTGGCGTGAGCAACTTCTTTTAAGATTTGGAGTGTATAAGTATATAAATAATTCCTTGCAACCGTATCTTGTTCGATATTTCCCTCGATGGATACGTAATCAGGATAGCTATTTTCGCCAACAGAAATTTTTGTGACACTTGAACTAGTTCTTATGAGCGAACATGTTTGGTTATAATTCTCTATCTACAAAAAACTATTATGCAGCATTGTATGCATCCATAGCATTCCTAGGTAAGTATTTAAATATAAATGATAAGCATTTCCAATAGATTTAATGCTGTAGATAAGTAAAAGTTGCTAACGGTGTCAAATTACTTATCGACATAAATTATTTGATTTAGAACTCGTGCCGGTAAAGATTACGTCTAATTGTTAAAATTATTTCGCTTGGCTACATTTCTGTCACTGCCATTCGCAGAAAAAAGTGTTTTGTCATGTCGTTTAATTTTACAGTATATTGCGATTATTATAACTTCTATCCTTACCGAATTGTGCTTTTTCTTACTGCTCTGGAACCGTGATCTTCCGCTTACTAAAATTGAAAGAAAACCTCAGGGTTAAAATAGACGGCCTTAATTTTGTGAATTATGTTAAAAAAATAAAATATGCAAAACATATTCGGTCATAGGTTCTTATCTATGACCGGTGGTATATCTCAGGCTAAAATATAATTTATTTATTTATTTAGTTATTTATTTATACAACTCAACAGGACAGACGTTCCAATTACAGAGTCGAAATTACAAATCGGAACCAATACAAATTAGTGGCCAATGCTTATTTCTAGGTATACCTATATAGATTTTATACCATTGATTCAACAAAAAATATCAAATAATATCCTGTATTTTGCTGTGGATCCCTGTAATAGTACAAATAGGAGAGTATTTTAATAGATTAGTACGAGAGGTTTGGAAATGGAAGGTTTGATTGAGTCGGTTTGACATAGAAGGTAGTCGAAAATGTAAAATGAAAATGTAAAATGAAAATGTAAAATGAAAATGTAAAATGAAAATGTAAAATGAAAATGAAAAAGGAAAATGTAAAATGAAAATGTAAAATGAAAATGTAAAATGAAAATGTAAAATGAGAATGTAAAATGAAAATGTAAAATGAAAATGTAAAATGAA
The DNA here is from genome assembly GCA_964058915.1 of Tetropium fuscum. Classification (NCBI taxonomy): domain Eukaryota; kingdom Metazoa; phylum Arthropoda; class Insecta; order Coleoptera; family Cerambycidae; genus Tetropium; species Tetropium fuscum. The sequence goes on from CAXKVY010007717.1 coordinate 5,248, forward strand.
AATGTAAAATGAAAATGTAAAATGAAAATGTAAAATGAAAATGTAAAATGAAAATGTAAAATGAAAATGTAAAATGAAAATGTAAAATGAAAATGTAAAATGAAAATGTAAAATGAAAATGTAAAATGAAAATGTAAAATGAAAATGTAAAATGAAAATGTAAAATGAAAATGTAAAATGAAAATGTAAAATGAAAATGTGAAATGAAAATGTAAAATGAAAATGTAAAATGAAAATGTAAAATGAAAATGTAAAATGAAAATGTAAAATGAAAATGTAAAATGAAAATGTAAAATGAAAATGTAAAATGAAAATGTAAAATGAAAATGTAAAATGAAAATGTAAAATTAAAATGTAAAATGAAAATGTAAAATGAAAATGTAAAATGAAAATGTAAAATGAAAATGTAAAATGAAAATGTAAAATGAAAATGTAAAATGAAAATGTAAAATGAAAATGTAAAATGAAAATGTAAAATGAAAATGTAAAATGAAAATGTAAAATGAAAATGTAAATTGAAAATGTAAAATGAAAATGTAAAATGAAAATGTAAAATGAAAATGTAAAAGAAAATGTAAAATGAAAATGTAAAATGAAAATGTAAAATGAAAATGTAAATTGAAAATGTAAAAGAAAATGTAAGAGTTCCAACATATTCGAACAGCCAATTGCATTGTGGAGAATTTTGTGGAGGAGTATATATAAGGGCTATGCAGTTGATATACCATACTTCAGAGTGTTGTTAATTAGACGAGTCCATATTTATAAGATGTTTAGTAAGTAAAAGATCTGCAGGAAATAGACCGACTTTAAATATATGATGAATATAAACCTGTTCCTGTTGTCTAATACAAAGCATTTGGTAGCTCTTGATATAGTACTCGATGTCCGTGAACCAGGAAAAAATAATAAAATGTACACCATATTATGTGACACGTCATTTAGACTAAAAATAAAATACCGCTACATTCCATAAGTAAAATGGATAACTAATTAAACTTTATTGTTATCTTTTAAGTTACCAATGAAACGAAAATAAAGTCAAGTTTAAACTGTTCTAGATATGAGTTCATTAAACCCAGGTCGTAACACATTCCGTTTAGCACCTCTGCAAGTATCTTATTTTGCCCAAAATGGAATCCTATTACTTTTTCTGTAGTCTACTGCATAACTGGTCATCATCATAATATTAAAAGATTCCTAGTTATTGAAAACAAAGATTGCGACCCGATGGATAACATATTATACCTACCTATGAGTAAGTAGAAGAAATTTTAAGTTAATTTAATTTCATGTATCTCCTATACCTCGCCCTAACGGTATGTTTGTGTTTGAAAGTTCTGTTATGAACCCTGAACCTAATAAACTATATATAAAAAATGTGCCGTTTCTATTCTTTCGATATGGTATAACTGTATAAGAAATGGAGGAGTAGACTAACAGGTTCGCCCCAACTTTCTACCCCCTGCGGCCAACTTCTACCATAAATTACAGTAAAAGCATTAAGGACATTGCGGTTTTTGGTAAGCCACCCTCTGGTTTTGCGTTACGGGAATTTTACTCCGAATTTTAATAATTTGTCAGTATTCTGAAATATGATACTAAGGTGGTATGACCTACATCGTAAAGTCATTTTGCAGTTAAGCTCTTTATTGCATTTTGTATTTTGATTTTACGATAGTGGTTAAAGTGGTCGGGCTATTATTATCTAGGAAGCTGTTGAATTTTTAGTTACCATAGCTATTGCTATAGAATATCCAAGCATTGTTGTATATTTTGTTATAATTTATGCAAGCTACCATATGCAGGATTAGGTATATTTTATGTTCCACAAATAAATGCAAATCCTATGAAACATAATTATCTTTTGTAATTTTGTGGTATCTCGATTACATATAAATGAATGAAGATAATATTTATTACACACATTATATCAGCCTGAAGTAAAACGTATATTGCAAAAAATGATCTCGGATTTAAGTTGCTCCTAACTCCTTCTGAGAGCTCACAAAAAATGTAGTCTGATTGATTTTATGCTGCGGTCACGAACGGATTTGACTCGACTATAAGTATTCGATCGAAAGCATTATAATTAAAGCCCCATTTTTGGAGATTTCAACGGGCGATTAGACAAGAAAAATATAATTAAATCTTTTAAATTACTGAAATAAAAAGGCACTTTACTGATTTACAAGAGAAAAACAAATCGAACAGAATGAAACTCAATAAATTCATCATTTTGCATCTGTTATACTTTTAAAGTTAAAGTTATTTATACTCGTACCAACTGCTAATGAGTTCCTCTATAATATATATGTAAACGATTACGCAGTTGTCAGTTATATGCTCAATCCGTTTGAAGTAGATGGTAGTACATATCGTCGCCTTCCACACAGGCTGTCATAAGTAACATTTTATAAATTTAGTGGAGCGAAAAAACGAAAATGTGTGTAATGTTTTCCGGAAATACCGAAAAACTGTTTAAAGTGAATTTTTGATTGGCAATAAAACACTTTGAATTGATACGGTAATGTATTTTAATTAAATAGCATGATTATACAACAGAAAATTGAAAATTATAATACACACTATGTACGTAAAGCAAAACAAAATTGCTGTTTTACAAATACAAACTAATTTTTGTGAGGCAAATATTAATAAGGTACATAGACCAAATATGGGCAGTGACCCAAATAAGGGCACTGTCCAAAAAAATAATAAAGATAAAACTTTTTCTGTGCAGATTACAGTTTACTATGATGAGTAAGCCTAGACAACTTCGCGGTGAACGTTATTTAGTCTACCAACTATGAGATTCTCTAAAGAATTAATCTAGCAAAGTTAAAAAACAAAGTGAGGCTAGTAATTTCGGTAAGTAAAACTTTCATAAAATTTAAAGTAAAAATTTGATTCAAATATTGACTGTTGCATGTCAGTGTATAGCTAAAGAACTGTACTGCATGTATGTAAACTTACAGTCCTTTTCCTGTACTATCGTAAAAAAGTTTTGATGGGAAAAGTGACAAACGTTAAATGTTAAATCTCTCTTCTTCTACCATGAACGACATTAATAAATCTTGTTCTGCTGTAGATGTCCGATATGCGATGTTGCTATGCGATGTTGTGATGCGATGCTATGTTGAGAGCTTCAGATGTACGATATGCGAGGACTAGATAAATTTGTGAAGCCTGGTTTACATGCCTATGTTTTTTTACTTTTTCTTTAATTCATAGGATATTTAGACTCAAAGAACCATACTTACCGGAATTTGGTGATTTCTGCTGATGCCAATAATGAAACATACTTTCATCATAATTATTTCAATTTGCGACCCCAGACTACAGCACTTCGACGTTTCTTTGTGTACTATAAAAATGGAAAATTCTCAGTGCGTGGGGATAAACACTTTCGGGAAAATGCCCTCTGAAATCGCTGCACTCATAGGCCTTGCAAACCCAGAATAGTTCACAGGTCATAGTTTTCGACTTAGTGCTGCGACAATATTAGCCGGTACAGGAGAAAAAATTGTGAGCCTAAAACCGAGGGATATTTTGAGGAATCTAAAGAATAAAAAAGAAATGTCATATTTTACAGTCCATTACTAGTAGTACAAATACTCCTCATAGCCCTCGTACAAGCCATGAGCGGTCACAAAAATTATAGAAGAGACTGACTTTTCATCAAAAGCAGCTGAGGACAATGATGAAAGCAGTAAAAAATCAGGCTGCGTTGAATAAACAGCATTACCACCGGAAGCTTTAACATTACATAATAACTGGAATTTTTAATTTATTTTTAATATTACTAGTAATGATCGAAAAAATGTATCCTTAAATTGATCTTACTTGTAAGTGTGAGTATGTTATTCAGTTTCAATTTATTTATTACAATGCTCGTAGAAAAAATAATGTTCAGCGAGTTCGATCATACGCAGACAGCGTGCGGACCAGAGTAGCTTTGGCCACTCGTTAGGAAATATGCCCCTTTGTTAGTTTTATTCCATACATAATAATTATATAATAATTATATAATAATTATAGTACAAGTCCCTATTAATCCACCATCGTCATATTACCTTCGTCAATTTTCTGTGACTGCTAGTCTTATAATACTCGCTCATTGTTCTCTATTGCCCAATTGCACCAACTTCTGTTTAAGGAATGAATACTAAAGGAATCCATAAAGTTAAGATGTCCTTAATTTACTGTTTGGTTGCGCCAACACTTCTTCAGCTTTCCTTAGCTAATATCTGTTACACTTGGCGACGCTATAAAAATCTAGTAATGTTATATTTTTTAAAGTATATGTTGGGTACATCGGTGAAATAGGAGACTGCGACTTTTAGGTGTTGATTCCTAACCACACATTATATGTAATTTGCTTACGGAATTAACAGCAATTTCTAACAATAATTAATTAGGTTAAGAACAAAGGGAATGCCATATGCCTGTAAATTGCTCAGTACCACATTGTAATTCTGTTAACAATAAGAATAAAGATATAATGTACCACCAATTTCCAAAATGTGACAATCTAAAACAAAAGTTGGTTATAGCTCTGGGACAACATCTACAATTTTCTCAAAAGTGTGTTCAAAGCACACAGAAGACAATTCCTTTTAGGACAGTGGAAAATATTAAATCCTGCAGCCATACCATCAATCCTCCCAGAAGTAAACACGATAAGAAGACACAGACAGTAGTGTATCTACGCTCCTAGTTAATTTTAGAATATTTTTTAACAGAAGACTAGCATTTTAGTGGTTTTTATAGTCATGAACTTAATTTAACTTGTCTCTTTTGAACCAATTAGAATTGCGATTCAGTGAAAAAAATGGAAGATGAAATTTTATTAGCACTGATGAAATTCACATAATTATTATTATACATCTCTGCAAGCATTTTTCGATGTGGATCGAACGGGTTGTATACCGCATAATCAATTTCTCGACAAACCATAGATATACAAAGCTAAAATCTGTCGATTTTTGGTCTCTGAAATGTAAACGAAGCACAAATAAATATGATATCATAATTGATCGCACCAAATTCTGTTCACTTATGGTCACAATATCTGTTCAGTTACGGTCATTGGCGAATCAATTTATTTATGTTTGTTTTATGTTAACATTGTTCAGAAACACTATTGTAAATTAATATGAAAAATAAATTTTTCTTCAAGTGAGGTTATTTATTTTATTTAATATTACACTTTTTTTTAATACATGCTTTAAATGTAACAGAAAAATAATAAAATCGCAACGGCTTGTATTAGTTACTGGCATTGAAAATAAAACTTGTGTGTCATCTTTAAATAAAACACTCAATTTTTTTTCCAAATAATCTGCTTTTGTTGGTACAACATGCCTGATATTGTAAGGTCATTTAATTTCGATCACCAAATCTAAATCAAAGTTTAGTCCGACAGGGATAGAAGCCAAGAAATTATGCAGTACGTTATAAAAGTCACGGATTAATTCAATATTCAGACTGACGTTTCTATCTAAAATCCTCGGACATATCGATTTATAATTCGATTTATAATTCCGCATATTTTGATGGAATATAAACATTTGAAAATAAAAGTTTTCGCAGTTTGAAATTAGCTAAATGTGCATGGAAAATGTAACATTTGATAAATTATTTTCAATTCTATTTTAATTGCAGAACTTAGACAACTCTATGTTCTTACGCTGCGCTGTGCCAAAAATTTAATCTAGATATACCATTTGAAAAAAGTTATCAAGCTCCTCCAGACCCTTCCATCTGTCTTTTTTGTTAAATGGTAAATATCTCCGAAATCTGAGGGTTTAACCTGAGATTTTAGCCTAGGGTACATATGTTTTTGATTCAAAATTTTGCGCTCTCCGAATTTCAAAAAATATATCTATTATTCAATTTAAAATAAGAAAGTTAGTTGCTATCCAGGAGATAAGGTCCACCCTGTATATTCACCGATATTTAAAAAAACGCAAAAAAGGATACCAACAACCTGATATGACACACATTTTCATGATAAATAGCAAAGGCGCTACAGAGCAAATACGCACTAAAAACCCTGTATATAGTGGACCTAAGTTCAAACCTTAAGGTTTTTCCAAAACCGATATAATATGATAGGTATGATATTATTACTATTATTATTATTTTTATTATTGTTAATAGTTCCTGGGTTGGGTAGTTATTTACATACAAATTAACTGGAAGCAAGAGCTAATCCTGATTCAGTAATTACCGAGGAATATTTTATAATTGTATACTGATAGCACGATGATAAAATTCACTTCTCAGATAAAGATAAAATAATGTAAACGGCTAGGCATTAAAAATTACAAACAAAAACAACTTCCTAGTTCATGAGCAGGGGCATTGAAGTCTCTGATATCCTGAGCACTTTACCAGCTAAGTTTTGGAGGTTGATGACCGATGATTCCGTTAGCTAGAGCTTCTAACTATCACCACCATGGCGCTACCTTGAAACCATCACGGTCAAGTTTAGCCGCGATCATGGTTGGTTAGTATCTGAAAGACATTGAAGGTAAAAGAACGTGGTGGTGCGCTTGACATTGCCATATACATGCGGTGGCTGTGACAGCCGGTGAAAATAAGATCTACCACGTGACTTAAGTTTAAGTGCAATCTACTACATCAAAATTTTACATTGGACTAGTCTGCTACAAAAATAAACTTTTGGTTCTTTCAAGTGTTCATAAGACTGATTTTTATTTATATTTAGTGTTTATTTGAAGGAATCTCAGGATCAGTTTTAGTTACTGTGACACTAGTGGATAATTATACGTGACAGTGACTTTTCATTATTGGATTTGTTTAAGTGAAAACGCCAAAATTTTTTGGATACCTTGGATACCTTATTTACCCCCAAAAGCCCGCGCCGAAGGTGAGAAAACTACCAAATAAACAACCATACTTTACATCCCCTAGTATTTCAGAGGATTGAAAATAGCTAACATCCTTGAATATCTACCGTTATGACTAGTCTTGTATCTACTACTCTTTGTTATACTACTCTTATATACTACCTACTCTTATATACTATTTTTATGTAGTAGTACTTACATACTCTTGTATAAACTACTCACTATATACATTATTAATAGCACATACTTCCTTCAAACAAGTAGGTCTCATCAAATTATAACACGAAGAAGTTTCAGCAGTCCCCTGAACATGCCAACTTATCTGAAGAAATTTGCATTGATCATATAAATAAACTTGACTGCTAATCTATTATACTATTCAATACGATATTGACCTCATATAATATACATTGAGCTATTAAATACTCTCAAAATGAAAAAAGTATCTTCTCTTACAATACCGATCAGGAAAAAATTACATAATATTTCTCCTAATGGCTAATTGTCTTACATCAAAATGGAATCTCAGTACCTAGCATTTGTTTAGATAAGTACAAACTAGAGAATATTATATATCTCTTAATCTATATATTTAGGATTAAATAAACAAGAAACGCATGAGATTATTACCAACAATAATTTGTAGGTATAACAATGATATACGCAAATTATCGCGTTTTATAATTAGACGTAAACAATGAATTAATAAAATTACTCTGTATGAAATAACATTGAAATTGTAGATGATTATGCATAAGTTACTGATAATGCAACAATTTCCCAAGTCCCTAAATTACTTAAATATCGAAAAATAAAATAATGGTTCCTGGTATAGATACAATTACATTGAGGGATAATAATTTAAATTATAATTATAATCAATACCAATAAAAATTTAACAATTAAATAAAACCATTGGTTTGGTAATGGGCTATTAATTTCATGTTAATGACCTTTACTAAATGGCATTGAACGTTTATATTGAAACGGTAACGATTATATAAATATTTTTTTAGAAGTTCAGGAATTGTGAATACATTTTTGAAGGTTTATTGTAGATGAATAACAAATAACTACTGTTGACAAGGTGAAGGAACCTGTTGCGCAGTTTTTGCGCTGGTGCGATGATTATGCATCATTTATTTCTAGCTACCTCTGAGGATTTATTGCATTTATATTTTACTTTCGATGAAACATCTTGAAATAACATAAAGCAGAGCGAACCGAAGAAAAGTTAGTTGAGCGGACATCGTTCAAAACTCATTGCAAAATAAAGCAACCTGTCAACATTAAAAGAACTGGTTCCTTGTGATGCAATTTTCGACCTTAAGCAAAAACGGTGAGAACGATAAAAATCGCAGGTTCGATGAACCTGGCCAATGCTTTAAACTGATTTTTTATTCTATATGAATTTGTTTGTTTTCTTAATTACTTAGTTTATGAAATATTTAACACATGCAAATTTCTGGAATCGATGTTTTTCGAAGCCACATAATTGTATATTTATGAAAATCTGTGCTACCATCTATGTGCGTCATCACTAGGTTTGTTTAAAACATTTCTAGCACATGCCAGAACAATAATCTGCTAAAAATTAAAATAATATCTGAAGTGGCGAATGCGCCAATGCCACAAGACATGGGTGACGGTTGGTATTACTATATTTTAATATAATTAAGTTTAATAAATTGTAATTTATTGTATTTGTTGTGCATACTTAAATACAAGGCTGGTTGCGGTAGCGCTTGCAAGCAAATTATTGGTTATACGTAATGGTTCTCGCTTTTTCTATGCCTTACCTTTCTTTGGGATTAGTAGGGCACTAGGGCAGTTCAATGAACTCAGCTCAATGTTAGCCATTGCGGATAACAACTTATAGCTGAGATAAACATAATATATTCCACAAATATTTGACATTTATTCCCTACATTTCTATTATTTTCCTAAACTGAAACTGTGCTCATATGTTTTTAAAATTGATGGATTATCTAAACCTGATTTTATGCAGTTATGATGTCTACACTTTTATAACAAAATTCATTAGTATTTATTAATTTGGGTTTATTTCAATATCGCTATTAAAATTTGTTCTTGTAATTGTAAACCTAACTAGTTATCTAGTAATTAGCTTTTAAGTTCTTTGCTATTCATATTTGTTTTGTGAAAAGAAATCTTGGGTTTATAGCAATTAATTACATAGAGAAATAAGCAAATAGATGAATAATAAGGAAGACACACTTACCAGTTGTATATCTGGACATATATATGGAAACGAACTACTTAGAAGTTGTACAAGTTCTTTCACCTTCAATGAGGATCTTCAGAGTGATATACGATTTGTTTTATTGTTATCATTTATACTTGAATTTAAAATATTAATACTTCATCACTTTCAGTGACATTTTGTGACATTAATTTTGACGGAACTGAAATTCACAGAAAACATAAACCTTTTCTACTATTTACTATTGTTCTATTTGAACATATTTATATATATATATATATATATATATATATATATATATATATATATATATATATATATATATATATATATATATATATATATATATATATATATATATATATATATATAATATATATATATATATATATATATATATATATATATATATATATATATATATATATATATATATATATATATATATATATATATATATATATATATATATATATATATATATATATATATATATATTCATCTGTCTATTTGATTGTTTATCTATGTCATGAATTGCTACAAATCCAAGATACACATAATAAATATATAAAAATAAATATTCTTCTCCGTGTAATATTAACCTTTTTTATTAACTGCATAGGTAAAACTATATTCAAGGTCTTCTATAATTAGAGCTTTACTATTTTATCGTACACACTTAACTTCAAATCAAATTACTTTTTTATTAGATATTTTTTCTATGCTATGTGATGTTTCCATAAATGCTTGAAAGTGCAAGGTTATGTATACATTCTAAAACATTTTCCTAAAAGAATATTTGTCGGATTGAAGTAATATAACAGGTGAACACTGGAGTATTCTGGAATAATATTTCAGAATTAAGAAGATCGTTCAATTAAAACGTTGTTCCCCATTAAATAGCAATGACGTTAAATGAAAGTAGCGTGGGGTCACGAGTCAAACTCATCGATGTACTAGAACAGTAAATGGTCTTAATCTAGAATAATCTAGCAAAAATACAAGATAATAATATGTTGCCTTATAAATAGAAAATTAAATAATTTCTAAATGATAAATATATGACGGTAAAGAAGTATTCTTAAAATAACAAGGTTTGTTGAAAGTACATATGAGTTGATTAAGTCATAACTGTAATACCATCAGGTATAAACTGGGACTTAAATTATAGTTGAATTATTATGATGTAATTTTTATTTTATATCCTAATGCGTAATATCTAAAAACTATGTCATATGACCACATTGATTACTTAAACTTGCTGAATATGTACCTTTTACTGACTTACTACTAGTGATAATTTTGTTTGGTTATGCTATTTTAAAGGTTGTTTTCGAACTGGGAATCGAATGGGGAATTAATTATATTTGGTAGCTGTAGAGAGTTGGTTTCATTTTTAATGGGTATGGATATTATAAATTAAGTTGACTACAATTTATGATCACGTGAGATAATTAATAATAATTCTTGAAAACATTATGATTAACACTACCACACTTTAGAATTTTAAATGTACACTGGTATTGTGTTTTAATATGATATATTATGCAAAATCTATTTCAAAATAGATGTGGTTAGTATCAAAACTGGCAAAACTATAACATAGAGACAAGAGAAATAATAGAAAGTTGATAAAAATTTGGTTTCAAAATGCTTAGGCCAAGGAAAGAAATATAACAATATAATTATTACCTGTCCCCTGTAAAAGAATAACTAACCGAAAGATCTTAAATAACCTACTAAATAGATTGGGTGGTACAGGAATAGAAAACTAATGTCTTGTATTATTTGAATACCAAGACGGTGGTCCAGCGTGCTTGCTCATCAGTTCAATCACCTAGTATATGTCGGTATATCAGTTCAACATCCTTTTAATAATAAAAGAGAAATAGTGTTTCCTTAATGTATCCCCAAGTTATGTTTAATGTGATTCGCCAGGGTTTATTCACTCATGCACTGAATGGTGATGAGCATTTGATAATCTAACTAATTGTTGGGCGCTAATGCGGCCTGCATTATATAAACAATTGTACAATATATCTAGAAATAATATTAGTATCATTATAGAATCCTTAAACCTATCTGCTTGTCACTGCATTTAAATAAAGGTTGTATTATTATACTATCCGTTATGAATTTATTCATATAAGTGTTAATAGGTCTCCAGAAATATCGGATGTTTGGAGGATTCCACAAATTTAAATCTACGAATTCGCGTCTTCGTGCAGCAAACGACTCATCCAGAAATTCATCAGAATTGAATCGCCTAGAATCTTTAGTTTAAAATATATTTCAATCGGCATTATTTTTGCAACGATAAAAATGATAAGTGCTGCCAGATATATCTAGATATATCTTATATCTAGATGTATCTAGATATAAATATAATTTGGAAGACAATTTGCGTCTAAAATAAATATATTTTATCCAAAATAATAATAAAAAAGATCTTAAAAGCTACTTATTTTTTAAGAAGATTTGAGACGAACATGTGTCATACTCTACGGATATACCTTATTCTAGTTAATTTCATATTTCAGAAAATGACAGAGCCAGACCTGGTTGTACCAGACGTGGTTGAGGTCCCAGGAAATAGCTGAAAAGCCCCCGGTGCAATATTTTTCATTTTTAAATGACTTATTTATGATATCCACAGTAAAATTAATAATTATTTTCAATTATAAATAAAAATGAACAAACAAATAAAAAAGTAGTAAATAGTAAGAAAACATTCAGTTTTACAAACTTATTTAAGAATATATTTTAAAAAGTTACAAAATGCATTATGAATATGCCCGTCATCCCTATGTATTAATTAATTGTATCTTGATTTATATTATTCCAGTTACATTTTCTAGAATGCATATTTAATAACTGAATCGGTTACACGTTGAAGAAAATGCACCATATGAAAGAAGCATTTGTTACTACGTCCTTTATAATAATTCGCACTCAAAAAGCATGTTTTTAAGTACCTACGTCAAAAATTATGTATAATTTATCCAGACTGAACAGTCATTAAATACATGGCTTAATTATTCTTGCCTTTTTATTTTATCAATAGATACTTAGTGGTCTGCATAATCTTCATAAGGCGACAACTACTTTAATGGTAGATGATAATTTACGGTTCTAAATGACAACGAGGTAGAATTCCTTACCGTCCATTTCCTGGTGTCGCGTTATATGTATACCATAATATCAATGTGTAACGGTGTAGTTAATCGAAGCTTAAAACGGTACGTCCTACAGCGTGTGGTGGTAATCCATGGAGGTAGTCAACATGATACTAGTTCTACCGGTGTGGGTAGAGAAAGAAGATGAAAGGACACAGTTGATGTATAATTTATACTCGTTATTTCAAGGTTATAAGGGCCAAGATTCCTTAGACCTTCATCAATTTCAAGATTATAGAAGTACCGTTAACTAACCTCTTTTTAGTTTTTTAATACACCTTTTAAAAGCGTTTTATTTCATATCTTAATGGAACAATATTAAAAACACTTCACCTGCATGCAGGTGGAAATACAATGGAATGGAAGAGGTAGATTTTACGATGCTTGAGGAAATACACTTATCCCATTTAAACGACAGGTTAAAACATCGAAGATAATAAAAGCATGTGTATTCTAGGTTTGTATACTACATTATTAAGTAAATATAAAGTATATTGCCCATTTAGAGTTTTTAAATATACACTCCGGGACAAATTTAACGCACTGAATAAACCAAAGATCCGATTTGAATGGACTTCTTTTGAACAGTAGGGTTCCTAGATAGTTTCATTGTCATCGTAATTTTGGAAAAAAAATAATTTTGGTTTTATACCGGGTGTAATAAAAATATTTCTTTTAAAGACTGTAGCATCATATTTCCTTAACCGCTTCATTTTCTGTTCACTTGATCCCTCCTATTACAGGAGATTCACTGTTTTATAGGTCAACATGTTAATCAACATTAACTTTATTAAACATACATTAATTTATATAAATGCATTGCAAGTAGGCTTTGGACCTCCTCTGACGTTGAGTTTTGCAATAAATTATCAATACAGGACTGTTATTTATTGGAAGATTGCTTTAATCTCAGATGAAACGAAGATTAGTCTCAATTCTTTTTAATGGACGTGGTGGTGTTTGGCGAAGGGCAGGGGAGAGATTTGCTGAGGAATCTGATTCAATATACGTTACTTCCTATACGTGTTAAGTCTATGAATGTTGATTATTATCTGGAAAACATCGTAGTTGAAAACATCGTAGTTGAAAACGTAATACCATTTGTTCCTCTTGCAACATGCAAGATAATTCTCTTCTCCACGTGGCTAGACAGGCTATCGATTACTTGAATCCTATTGCTATTCTGTTGATGGAACTTCTCAGTCGCTCAGTCCTGATTTAAATCCCATAGGGCATCCATGAGATTCTCTTTAAGGAAAAAAAAGTCCCAAGTCGTACATCCATAGGTACCTCTGTTAACTAAGATCATCTGGTGAGTGCAGGTGTTGCAGAATGGGAGAATATTATTACCTAGGATATTATTGAAAATGGATTATCTAGAATGCCAAGGAGCATGATACGGTAATTTGGAGTACAGGGGACATACACTATATTAACACCATTAAATTCATAAATTCTGTTTTCTAAATTCTGTTACTTAACATGTAATGTGAATTTTATTAATATGGTAATTGAAGTAATTTGAATAGTGACAGAGATGATCAAGTTAACCAAAACTGAGAATGTTAAGGAAATATGAAGCTACCGTCTGATTCCAACTGTGATAGGTTACGTTTGCTAGTATGCCCCACAGGGTGCTATTTATTTTCGAAAAAAATAAGCAAAATATTTTTATTACACCCGATATAAAACGAAAATATATATATTTTTTAAATAACTAACACAATGAAATTAATATCTAGGAACCAATCTACTATGCAAAAAAAGTAACTTTTTTCGAAATCGGTTTGACATCCATTGTTTTGCGATGTTTTCAAGTAGGCGAAATGACAGATAAACGTCAACACACAACAAACGCTGTGCAGTAGGTATTTGATTGATCATTTTGTATCAATATCTTTAAAATTTAATCTCGATTTGGAAAAAAAACATGTGTTCGTCTCTCAACTCAATCCACATTCGTGATAAAAAGTTCAACTTTATTGCCTTGGTACACAAATAACTATTGAATCGAAACAAGAATAAAGAAGCATCAAATTTCCGATAAATTTATAGTGGTGTTTAAATTTGTCCAGTTTATGTAAAAAAATGTTTTCTCTGAAATACTATAATTTCTAGTATTCAAATAAGTTAAGAGCTGAACTAACAAAAGAGCAGCTGTAGAATTTCCAAAATGATCAATATTTCTTGACAACGAGGACTTTGGAAGACGTCAAAGAGACCGAATACACTAATCCTTACAGCAAAGAGACCATTTCTAGTTAAACTTAACAATCGTCCGAACTGACCAGTACCTTAATCTGTTACTATTGTCTGTGGTCAATGGGGTTTGAAGGCTTATGAGTATTTCATAGGCCGCAAATTATCCCATGTAATTACGACTTACTGTAAAATCAGCAGGTACTTTTCAGCATTGTAATTCCAAAGAAATAGCTGTCTTTTCATAGAAATATTTCACTTGGGAAAATGTATTTTAATACCCCTCCCTCATTTCATTTCCTTATGAAGTGATGTATTTTGTTTTTATCACACCAGCCAACAACAAGTGAGCATAAGCATCAGTGTCGAATATACCGATTATTCTGTGACCAGTAAATTTTAGGTACTTATGTAGGATAATATATGTTGAGATTTATATTATTTAGAGATGTGCTTACGCATTAAATTTAGTATAAAACGTTAATATGATGGTATTTATAATTTCATGTTGCATTTTTGGCAATAGAAACCTATTATAGTATACTCAAGAGGTTATTTGATAATTTTATGAACGGGTTCACGCAAAGGCCCACGCAAAATAACCCATTTTTATATTTTGGAATGTTTTGATTTTAAAATATCATTTTGTCCACAATTCAATATTATATTTCCTAACTGAAGATATTATATTGTATACATATTTGTATCGAAGTGAATTATATTATACAGCTATTAATGATTAATCACAATTTACATTTGATTTAGATATGTTGCCATGGCAACGTATCACACGACGTATTTGTACGGACAACAAAAAGCAAGGTGTTATATGACCGCCGACGGGTGCCTGATGATACTGACCTTATATATTATAAAGTATCTTTCGTGATATTTTCCCCCAAAATGTATTAAGAACTAAAAAACAACTCCTTCAATATAAAAACATGCATAATGGTCATGGACAAAGTATAGTATTCAGCTACCAATTAACAGCCGTTATTCACATATGCGACTTGTGACACTCGCCTACGGCTCATCACCAAATTTCATCCTGCGTGAATAATGGCTATAATG
>CAXKVY010007718.1:0-11579 GCA_964058915.1 Tetropium fuscum
AGTAGCTTACAACTACGTTAATCGGATATATCAACAGTCAGATATAATTAACTTCTTTGTGTTTTTTTGTTGTCTCTCTCATTTTATTATTATTTAACACAAAACCCTTGAACAGAATTGTAGACTAAAAATACATTAGTGGCGTGAGCAACTTCTTTTAAGATTTGGAGTGTATAAGTATATAAATAATTCCTTGCAACCGTATCTTGTTCGATATTTCCCTCGATGGATACGTAATCAGGATAGCTATTTTCGCCAACAGAAATTTTTGTGACACTTGAACTAGTTCTTATGAGCGAACATGTTTGGTTATAATTCTCTATCTACAAAAAACTATTATGCAGCATTGTATGCATCCATAGCATTCCTAGGTAAGTATTTAAATATAAATGATAAGCATTTCCAATAGATTTAATGCTGTAGATAAGTAAAAGTTGCTAACGGTGTCAAATTACTTATCGACATAAATTATTTGATTTAGAACTCGTGCCGGTAAAGATTACGTCTAATTGTTAAAATTATTTCGCTTGGCTACATTTCTGTCACTGCCATTCGCAGAAAAAAGTGTTTTGTCATGTCGTTTAATTTTACAGTATATTGCGATTATTATAACTTCTATCCTTACCGAATTGTGCTTTTTCTTACTGCTCTGGAACCGTGATCTTCCGCTTACTAAAATTGAAAGAAAACCTCAGGGTTAAAATAGACGGCCTTAATTTTGTGAATTATGTTAAAAAAATAAAATATGCAAAACATATTCGGTCATAGGTTCTTATCTATGACCGGTGGTATATCTCAGGCTAAAATATAATTTATTTATTTATTTAGTTATTTATTTATACAACTCAACAGGACAGACGTTCCAATTACAGAGTCGAAATTACAAATCGGAACCAATACAAATTAGTGGCCAATGCTTATTTCTAGGTATACCTATATAGATTTTATACCATTGATTCAACAAAAAATATCAAATAATATCCTGTATTTTGCTGTGGATCCCTGTAATAGTACAAATAGGAGAGTATTTTAATAGATTAGTACGAGAGGTTTGGAAATGGAAGGTTTGATTGAGTCGGTTTGACATAGAAGGTAGTCGAAAATGTAAAATGAAAATGTAAAATGAAAATGTAAAATGAAAATGTAAAATGAAAATGAAAAAGGAAAATGTAAAATGAAAATGTAAAATGAAAATGTAAAATGAAAATGTAAAATGAGAATGTAAAATGAAAATGTAAAATGAAAATGTAAAATGAAAATGTAAAATGAAAATGTAAAATGAAAATGTAAAATGAAAATGTAAAATGAAAATGTAAAATGAAAATGTAAAATGAAAATGTAAAATGAAAATGTAAAATGAAAATGTAAAATGAAAATGTAAAATGAAAATGTAAAATGAAAATGTAAAATGAAAATGTAAAATGAAAATGTAAAATGAAAATGTAAAATGAAAATGTGAAATGAAAATGTAAAATGAAAATGTAAAATGAAAATGTAAAATGAAAATGTAAAATGAAAATGTAAAATGAAAATGTAAAATGAAAATGTAAAATGAAAATGTAAAATGAAAATGTAAAATGAAAATGTAAAATGAAAATGTAAAATTAAAATGTAAAATGAAAATGTAAAATGAAAATGTAAAATGAAAATGTAAAATGAAAATGTAAAATGAAAATGTAAAATGAAAATGTAAAATGAAAATGTAAAATGAAAATGTAAAATGAAAATGTAAAATGAAAATGTAAAATGAAAATGTAAAATGAAAATGTAAATTGAAAATGTAAAATGAAAATGTAAAATGAAAATGTAAAATGAAAATGTAAAAGAAAATGTAAAATGAAAATGTAAAATGAAAATGTAAAATGAAAATGTAAATTGAAAATGTAAAAGAAAATGTAAGAGTTCCAACATATTCGAACAGCCAATTGCATTGTGGAGAATTTTGTGGAGGAGTATATATAAGGGCTATGCAGTTGATATACCATACTTCAGAGTGTTGTTAATTAGACGAGTCCATATTTATAAGATGTTTAGTAAGTAAAAGATCTGCAGGAAATAGACCGACTTTAAATATATGATGAATATAAACCTGTTCCTGTTGTCTAATACAAAGCATTTGGTAGCTCTTGATATAGTACTCGATGTCCGTGAACCAGGAAAAAATAATAAAATGTACACCATATTATGTGACACGTCATTTAGACTAAAAATAAAATACCGCTACATTCCATAAGTAAAATGGATAACTAATTAAACTTTATTGTTATCTTTTAAGTTACCAATGAAACGAAAATAAAGTCAAGTTTAAACTGTTCTAGATATGAGTTCATTAAACCCAGGTCGTAACACATTCCGTTTAGCACCTCTGCAAGTATCTTATTTTGCCCAAAATGGAATCCTATTACTTTTTCTGTAGTCTACTGCATAACTGGTCATCATCATAATATTAAAAGATTCCTAGTTATTGAAAACAAAGATTGCGACCCGATGGATAACATATTATACCTACCTATGAGTAAGTAGAAGAAATTTTAAGTTAATTTAATTTCATGTATCTCCTATACCTCGCCCTAACGGTATGTTTGTGTTTGAAAGTTCTGTTATGAACCCTGAACCTAATAAACTATATATAAAAAATGTGCCGTTTCTATTCTTTCGATATGGTATAACTGTATAAGAAATGGAGGAGTAGACTAACAGGTTCGCCCCAACTTTCTACCCCCTGCGGCCAACTTCTACCATAAATTACAGTAAAAGCATTAAGGACATTGCGGTTTTTGGTAAGCCACCCTCTGGTTTTGCGTTACGGGAATTTTACTCCGAATTTTAATAATTTGTCAGTATTCTGAAATATGATACTAAGGTGGTATGACCTACATCGTAAAGTCATTTTGCAGTTAAGCTCTTTATTGCATTTTGTATTTTGATTTTACGATAGTGGTTAAAGTGGTCGGGCTATTATTATCTAGGAAGCTGTTGAATTTTTAGTTACCATAGCTATTGCTATAGAATATCCAAGCATTGTTGTATATTTTGTTATAATTTATGCAAGCTACCATATGCAGGATTAGGTATATTTTATGTTCCACAAATAAATGCAAATCCTATGAAACATAATTATCTTTTGTAATTTTGTGGTATCTCGATTACATATAAATGAATGAAGATAATATTTATTACACACATTATATCAGCCTGAAGTAAAACGTATATTGCAAAAAATGATCTCGGATTTAAGTTGCTCCTAACTCCTTCTGAGAGCTCACAAAAAATGTAGTCTGATTGATTTTATGCTGCGGTCACGAACGGATTTGACTCGACTATAAGTATTCGATCGAAAGCATTATAATTAAAGCCCCATTTTTGGAGATTTCAACGGGCGATTAGACAAGAAAAATATAATTAAATCTTTTAAATTACTGAAATAAAAAGGCACTTTACTGATTTACAAGAGAAAAACAAATCGAACAGAATGAAACTCAATAAATTCATCATTTTGCATCTGTTATACTTTTAAAGTTAAAGTTATTTATACTCGTACCAACTGCTAATGAGTTCCTCTATAATATATATGTAAACGATTACGCAGTTGTCAGTTATATGCTCAATCCGTTTGAAGTAGATGGTAGTACATATCGTCGCCTTCCACACAGGCTGTCATAAGTAACATTTTATAAATTTAGTGGAGCGAAAAAACGAAAATGTGTGTAATGTTTTCCGGAAATACCGAAAAACTGTTTAAAGTGAATTTTTGATTGGCAATAAAACACTTTGAATTGATACGGTAATGTATTTTAATTAAATAGCATGATTATACAACAGAAAATTGAAAATTATAATACACACTATGTACGTAAAGCAAAACAAAATTGCTGTTTTACAAATACAAACTAATTTTTGTGAGGCAAATATTAATAAGGTACATAGACCAAATATGGGCAGTGACCCAAATAAGGGCACTGTCCAAAAAAATAATAAAGATAAAACTTTTTCTGTGCAGATTACAGTTTACTATGATGAGTAAGCCTAGACAACTTCGCGGTGAACGTTATTTAGTCTACCAACTATGAGATTCTCTAAAGAATTAATCTAGCAAAGTTAAAAAACAAAGTGAGGCTAGTAATTTCGGTAAGTAAAACTTTCATAAAATTTAAAGTAAAAATTTGATTCAAATATTGACTGTTGCATGTCAGTGTATAGCTAAAGAACTGTACTGCATGTATGTAAACTTACAGTCCTTTTCCTGTACTATCGTAAAAAAGTTTTGATGGGAAAAGTGACAAACGTTAAATGTTAAATCTCTCTTCTTCTACCATGAACGACATTAATAAATCTTGTTCTGCTGTAGATGTCCGATATGCGATGTTGCTATGCGATGTTGTGATGCGATGCTATGTTGAGAGCTTCAGATGTACGATATGCGAGGACTAGATAAATTTGTGAAGCCTGGTTTACATGCCTATGTTTTTTTACTTTTTCTTTAATTCATAGGATATTTAGACTCAAAGAACCATACTTACCGGAATTTGGTGATTTCTGCTGATGCCAATAATGAAACATACTTTCATCATAATTATTTCAATTTGCGACCCCAGACTACAGCACTTCGACGTTTCTTTGTGTACTATAAAAATGGAAAATTCTCAGTGCGTGGGGATAAACACTTTCGGGAAAATGCCCTCTGAAATCGCTGCACTCATAGGCCTTGCAAACCCAGAATAGTTCACAGGTCATAGTTTTCGACTTAGTGCTGCGACAATATTAGCCGGTACAGGAGAAAAAATTGTGAGCCTAAAACCGAGGGATATTTTGAGGAATCTAAAGAATAAAAAAGAAATGTCATATTTTACAGTCCATTACTAGTAGTACAAATACTCCTCATAGCCCTCGTACAAGCCATGAGCGGTCACAAAAATTATAGAAGAGACTGACTTTTCATCAAAAGCAGCTGAGGACAATGATGAAAGCAGTAAAAAATCAGGCTGCGTTGAATAAACAGCATTACCACCGGAAGCTTTAACATTACATAATAACTGGAATTTTTAATTTATTTTTAATATTACTAGTAATGATCGAAAAAATGTATCCTTAAATTGATCTTACTTGTAAGTGTGAGTATGTTATTCAGTTTCAATTTATTTATTACAATGCTCGTAGAAAAAATAATGTTCAGCGAGTTCGATCATACGCAGACAGCGTGCGGACCAGAGTAGCTTTGGCCACTCGTTAGGAAATATGCCCCTTTGTTAGTTTTATTCCATACATAATAATTATATAATAATTATATAATAATTATAGTACAAGTCCCTATTAATCCACCATCGTCATATTACCTTCGTCAATTTTCTGTGACTGCTAGTCTTATAATACTCGCTCATTGTTCTCTATTGCCCAATTGCACCAACTTCTGTTTAAGGAATGAATACTAAAGGAATCCATAAAGTTAAGATGTCCTTAATTTACTGTTTGGTTGCGCCAACACTTCTTCAGCTTTCCTTAGCTAATATCTGTTACACTTGGCGACGCTATAAAAATCTAGTAATGTTATATTTTTTAAAGTATATGTTGGGTACATCGGTGAAATAGGAGACTGCGACTTTTAGGTGTTGATTCCTAACCACACATTATATGTAATTTGCTTACGGAATTAACAGCAATTTCTAACAATAATTAATTAGGTTAAGAACAAAGGGAATGCCATATGCCTGTAAATTGCTCAGTACCACATTGTAATTCTGTTAACAATAAGAATAAAGATATAATGTACCACCAATTTCCAAAATGTGACAATCTAAAACAAAAGTTGGTTATAGCTCTGGGACAACATCTACAATTTTCTCAAAAGTGTGTTCAAAGCACACAGAAGACAATTCCTTTTAGGACAGTGGAAAATATTAAATCCTGCAGCCATACCATCAATCCTCCCAGAAGTAAACACGATAAGAAGACACAGACAGTAGTGTATCTACGCTCCTAGTTAATTTTAGAATATTTTTTAACAGAAGACTAGCATTTTAGTGGTTTTTATAGTCATGAACTTAATTTAACTTGTCTCTTTTGAACCAATTAGAATTGCGATTCAGTGAAAAAAATGGAAGATGAAATTTTATTAGCACTGATGAAATTCACATAATTATTATTATACATCTCTGCAAGCATTTTTCGATGTGGATCGAACGGGTTGTATACCGCATAATCAATTTCTCGACAAACCATAGATATACAAAGCTAAAATCTGTCGATTTTTGGTCTCTGAAATGTAAACGAAGCACAAATAAATATGATATCATAATTGATCGCACCAAATTCTGTTCACTTATGGTCACAATATCTGTTCAGTTACGGTCATTGGCGAATCAATTTATTTATGTTTGTTTTATGTTAACATTGTTCAGAAACACTATTGTAAATTAATATGAAAAATAAATTTTTCTTCAAGTGAGGTTATTTATTTTATTTAATATTACACTTTTTTTTAATACATGCTTTAAATGTAACAGAAAAATAATAAAATCGCAACGGCTTGTATTAGTTACTGGCATTGAAAATAAAACTTGTGTGTCATCTTTAAATAAAACACTCAATTTTTTTTCCAAATAATCTGCTTTTGTTGGTACAACATGCCTGATATTGTAAGGTCATTTAATTTCGATCACCAAATCTAAATCAAAGTTTAGTCCGACAGGGATAGAAGCCAAGAAATTATGCAGTACGTTATAAAAGTCACGGATTAATTCAATATTCAGACTGACGTTTCTATCTAAAATCCTCGGACATATCGATTTATAATTCGATTTATAATTCCGCATATTTTGATGGAATATAAACATTTGAAAATAAAAGTTTTCGCAGTTTGAAATTAGCTAAATGTGCATGGAAAATGTAACATTTGATAAATTATTTTCAATTCTATTTTAATTGCAGAACTTAGACAACTCTATGTTCTTACGCTGCGCTGTGCCAAAAATTTAATCTAGATATACCATTTGAAAAAAGTTATCAAGCTCCTCCAGACCCTTCCATCTGTCTTTTTTGTTAAATGGTAAATATCTCCGAAATCTGAGGGTTTAACCTGAGATTTTAGCCTAGGGTACATATGTTTTTGATTCAAAATTTTGCGCTCTCCGAATTTCAAAAAATATATCTATTATTCAATTTAAAATAAGAAAGTTAGTTGCTATCCAGGAGATAAGGTCCACCCTGTATATTCACCGATATTTAAAAAAACGCAAAAAAGGATACCAACAACCTGATATGACACACATTTTCATGATAAATAGCAAAGGCGCTACAGAGCAAATACGCACTAAAAACCCTGTATATAGTGGACCTAAGTTCAAACCTTAAGGTTTTTCCAAAACCGATATAATATGATAGGTATGATATTATTACTATTATTATTATTTTTATTATTGTTAATAGTTCCTGGGTTGGGTAGTTATTTACATACAAATTAACTGGAAGCAAGAGCTAATCCTGATTCAGTAATTACCGAGGAATATTTTATAATTGTATACTGATAGCACGATGATAAAATTCACTTCTCAGATAAAGATAAAATAATGTAAACGGCTAGGCATTAAAAATTACAAACAAAAACAACTTCCTAGTTCATGAGCAGGGGCATTGAAGTCTCTGATATCCTGAGCACTTTACCAGCTAAGTTTTGGAGGTTGATGACCGATGATTCCGTTAGCTAGAGCTTCTAACTATCACCACCATGGCGCTACCTTGAAACCATCACGGTCAAGTTTAGCCGCGATCATGGTTGGTTAGTATCTGAAAGACATTGAAGGTAAAAGAACGTGGTGGTGCGCTTGACATTGCCATATACATGCGGTGGCTGTGACAGCCGGTGAAAATAAGATCTACCACGTGACTTAAGTTTAAGTGCAATCTACTACATCAAAATTTTACATTGGACTAGTCTGCTACAAAAATAAACTTTTGGTTCTTTCAAGTGTTCATAAGACTGATTTTTATTTATATTTAGTGTTTATTTGAAGGAATCTCAGGATCAGTTTTAGTTACTGTGACACTAGTGGATAATTATACGTGACAGTGACTTTTCATTATTGGATTTGTTTAAGTGAAAACGCCAAAATTTTTTGGATACCTTGGATACCTTATTTACCCCCAAAAGCCCGCGCCGAAGGTGAGAAAACTACCAAATAAACAACCATACTTTACATCCCCTAGTATTTCAGAGGATTGAAAATAGCTAACATCCTTGAATATCTACCGTTATGACTAGTCTTGTATCTACTACTCTTTGTTATACTACTCTTATATACTACCTACTCTTATATACTATTTTTATGTAGTAGTACTTACATACTCTTGTATAAACTACTCACTATATACATTATTAATAGCACATACTTCCTTCAAACAAGTAGGTCTCATCAAATTATAACACGAAGAAGTTTCAGCAGTCCCCTGAACATGCCAACTTATCTGAAGAAATTTGCATTGATCATATAAATAAACTTGACTGCTAATCTATTATACTATTCAATACGATATTGACCTCATATAATATACATTGAGCTATTAAATACTCTCAAAATGAAAAAAGTATCTTCTCTTACAATACCGATCAGGAAAAAATTACATAATATTTCTCCTAATGGCTAATTGTCTTACATCAAAATGGAATCTCAGTACCTAGCATTTGTTTAGATAAGTACAAACTAGAGAATATTATATATCTCTTAATCTATATATTTAGGATTAAATAAACAAGAAACGCATGAGATTATTACCAACAATAATTTGTAGGTATAACAATGATATACGCAAATTATCGCGTTTTATAATTAGACGTAAACAATGAATTAATAAAATTACTCTGTATGAAATAACATTGAAATTGTAGATGATTATGCATAAGTTACTGATAATGCAACAATTTCCCAAGTCCCTAAATTACTTAAATATCGAAAAATAAAATAATGGTTCCTGGTATAGATACAATTACATTGAGGGATAATAATTTAAATTATAATTATAATCAATACCAATAAAAATTTAACAATTAAATAAAACCATTGGTTTGGTAATGGGCTATTAATTTCATGTTAATGACCTTTACTAAATGGCATTGAACGTTTATATTGAAACGGTAACGATTATATAAATATTTTTTTAGAAGTTCAGGAATTGTGAATACATTTTTGAAGGTTTATTGTAGATGAATAACAAATAACTACTGTTGACAAGGTGAAGGAACCTGTTGCGCAGTTTTTGCGCTGGTGCGATGATTATGCATCATTTATTTCTAGCTACCTCTGAGGATTTATTGCATTTATATTTTACTTTCGATGAAACATCTTGAAATAACATAAAGCAGAGCGAACCGAAGAAAAGTTAGTTGAGCGGACATCGTTCAAAACTCATTGCAAAATAAAGCAACCTGTCAACATTAAAAGAACTGGTTCCTTGTGATGCAATTT
This sequence comes from Tetropium fuscum, assembly GCA_964058915.1. NCBI lineage: Eukaryota > Metazoa > Arthropoda > Insecta > Coleoptera > Cerambycidae > Tetropium > Tetropium fuscum. The sequence goes on from CAXKVY010007718.1 coordinate 9,456, forward strand.
TCGACCTTAAGCAAAAACGGTGAGAACGATAAAAATCGCAGGTTCGATGAACCTGGCCAATGCTTTAAACTGATTTTTTATTCTATATGAATTTGTTTGTTTTCTTAATTACTTAGTTTATGAAATATTTAACACATGCAAATTTCTGGAATCGATGTTTTTCGAAGCCACATAATTGTATATTTATGAAAATCTGTGCTACCATCTATGTGCGTCATCACTAGGTTTGTTTAAAACATTTCTAGCACATGCCAGAACAATAATCTGCTAAAAATTAAAATAATATCTGAAGTGGCGAATGCGCCAATGCCACAAGACATGGGTGACGGTTGGTATTACTATATTTTAATATAATTAAGTTTAATAAATTGTAATTTATTGTATTTGTTGTGCATACTTAAATACAAGGCTGGTTGCGGTAGCGCTTGCAAGCAAATTATTGGTTATACGTAATGGTTCTCGCTTTTTCTATGCCTTACCTTTCTTTGGGATTAGTAGGGCACTAGGGCAGTTCAATGAACTCAGCTCAATGTTAGCCATTGCGGATAACAACTTATAGCTGAGATAAACATAATATATTCCACAAATATTTGACATTTATTCCCTACATTTCTATTATTTTCCTAAACTGAAACTGTGCTCATATGTTTTTAAAATTGATGGATTATCTAAACCTGATTTTATGCAGTTATGATGTCTACACTTTTATAACAAAATTCATTAGTATTTATTAATTTGGGTTTATTTCAATATCGCTATTAAAATTTGTTCTTGTAATTGTAAACCTAACTAGTTATCTAGTAATTAGCTTTTAAGTTCTTTGCTATTCATATTTGTTTTGTGAAAAGAAATCTTGGGTTTATAGCAATTAATTACATAGAGAAATAAGCAAATAGATGAATAATAAGGAAGACACACTTACCAGTTGTATATCTGGACATATATATGGAAACGAACTACTTAGAAGTTGTACAAGTTCTTTCACCTTCAATGAGGATCTTCAGAGTGATATACGATTTGTTTTATTGTTATCATTTATACTTGAATTTAAAATATTAATACTTCATCACTTTCAGTGACATTTTGTGACATTAATTTTGACGGAACTGAAATTCACAGAAAACATAAACCTTTTCTACTATTTACTATTGTTCTATTTGAACATATTTATATATATATATATATATATATATATATATATATATATATATATATATATATATATATATATATATATATATATATATATATATATATATATATATATATATATATATATATATATATATATATATATATATATATATATATATATATATATATATATATATATATATATATATATATATATATATATATATATATATATATATATATATATATATATATATATATATATATTCATCTGTCTATTTGATTGTTTATCTATGTCATGAATTGCTACAAATCCAAGATACACATAATAAATATATAAAAATAAATATTCTTCTCCGTGTAATATTAACCTTTTTTATTAACTGCATAGGTAAAACTATATTCAAGGTCTTCTATAATTAGAGCTTTACTATTTTATCGTACACACTTAACTTCAAATCAAATTACTTTTTTATTAGATATTTTTTCTATGCTATGTGATGTTTCCATAAATGCTTGAAAGTGCAAGGTTATGTATACATTCTAAAACATTTTCCTAAAAGAATATTTGTCGGATTGAAGTAATATAACAGGTGAACACTGGAGTATTCTGGAATAATATTTCAGAATTAAGAAGATCGTTCAATTAAAACGTTGTTCCCCATTAAATAGCAATGACGTTAAATGAAAGTAGCGTGGGGTCACGAGTCAAACTCATCGATGTACTAGAACAGTAAATGGTCTTAATCTAGAATAATCTAGCAAAAATACAAGATAATAATATGTTGCCTTATAAATAGAAAATTAAATAATTTCTAAATGATAAATATATGACGGTAAAGAAGTATTCTTAAAATAACAAGGTTTGTTGAAAGTACATATGAGTTGATTAAGTCATAACTGTAATACCATCAGGTATAAACTGGGACTTAAATTATAGTTGAATTATTATGATGTAATTTTTATTTTATATCCTAATGCGTAATATCT